>JAHHUM010001287.1:0-218006 GCA_036173005.1 Crenichthys baileyi
GGTTTTCATTGAATATTGAAGTAACTATTGAGATTTGCAGGGAGTATGTCTGCTCTGATTGGGGAGTTTCTATAATAAATTTCCCCTCCTACACTCCTGGTGCATGAACATTCAAATGTGGGTAAATGGGACAGACACTTTTCCAGAAAGAGGTCATGCTTGTGTTTGGTTTTATTAATAAATATAGGGGAATAAGGCATGAGAGGGCGTGGGAATCCCAGCGGCTTGTTTCTGGTGTGACTCCGAGCTGCTGACTGAGATTTGAATATCCATGAAGGTGTGAACGTTGAAGTCTTGGTCATGTAGATTGGGTGTGGGAGCTGGGACTGGGTGTGTCTTTGTCAGCTTGAACTCACACACACACACACACACACGCACGCATGTACAATAGGATCATTTGAGAGTGAAAATTGGTGGCACAGAATGGCAGCAGAGCCCAGGGGTGGAGAAAAGGTAGAGTTGGGTGCAGTTGTTGGAGCAAGTCTGTTGCTGGGGGTGACGCCAGCCTCTGGAGACGGTGCTGTAACAGCACAACCCAATGGGATTCATGTCTCCATAACAACTTCTCAGCTATTTTGCATTAACTTAAGGCGCTGGACTCAGTCGGGCGGCACAGCTCTGACACACAGCGATAATGTCAAGTCATGCCAGACTTTGACTTTTTCTACATCTCATTATTTCAAAGCTGCAACTTACAAATGTTTGAAGGTTTTTTCTACAGCCGTTATTAGATTTATTACAACATGCCTGTTGCTGTGTTTGCTTCAAAGTAGGCTCTGAGCAACTGCAAAGAGTTACTCAGTGAGTCATATTACCTCTTAAAATTAGGTGCTGCTGAAGCATCTGAAAGTCAGAACCCCGTGTGTGTGTGTGTGTGAGTGTGTGTGTGTGATTTTGGAAGCTCAGCTTGGCAGGTTGCTGGTGGGCATTTGATGCTGCCCTGCTATAAACCAAAACACTTTGCATGAATGTAACAATATAAAAAAACTTGAAAACTTGAGATTTAGTCAGTCAGAGATCAGAATCTGACGATTTCTTCTTTGGTCGTCTCTTATTGGCAGGCCGAATACTGAATAGCTGGGTTTTTTTCTGTTCATTAAAACTCCCATTATTTTTATTCTATAAACATGTCAGCCAACATGATGTACTTTCAGGTCCAAAATATAGAATAGGGATATAAAGATGTAGGTATTGCATCGTTAATATATTGCCTCACTAATATTATCACAATTTGTTAAAAATACACTTAAAGCTTTATTGCTTTATGGCTGCCGCTTTTTTTCTTCAATTACTTACATTTTCCCATTAATCAGTCTTAATCAGAAGTGTTTAAAGTGGGGCTTGTGGGCCGTTTGTGGCCCTTGGAAAATTAGTTTCTGTCCCCCAGCCACAGTTAAGGAAATGTATAAATCTGGCCCGCCAACACACTTTAGGGAAAAACTGTATTCCAGATTTTCACAAACAAATTAAATAACAATGTTAGGTAGAACACAAAGTATTTATCTTTTAACAACCACATTTTTCTGCTTTCATTTTCATTTCAACATAAGTGGGTGTAACAAATACTCAGAAATGTACTTATAAGCAGACCTGGGTCTACCTATTCTTTTATATGTATTAGTGGCTGAGTTGCTATATTTCACAGAAGGGAGGAGGCAGAGCGTTGTTATACTAGGAAATATCATGGCAGTATTCAACAACATCAAAGTTATAATTTTTACTGATGTCATGCACCCATAAATGATGAGTTTATTATATGTATAAAATTCATGAAAAACAATAAAAATGAACAACTCTGTGCTGCCCTTCCACCACCTGTGGCTTTGGACTGCTGTACAGGTGGCTAAAAGAAGTTTTCGCCATCCTTTTTTTGCTTAGAACGATACGGTTACCGGTTTGGAAAGATTCTTGCTGCACAGTCTAGGCTGGAAACCAAAATCATCACTTATGCTATAAATATGTTCTGTACAATGAGTGTGTTTACTTGAAAAATACTTCTAAATTTAGTAGTTAATTTTATATTTGTAACACCAAACTCTTAAGAATCAATTACTGCAGTATAATCTTAAAGCGGTAGGCTTTATCTTTGCTTTTTACTATAAATAAATTTCAGATAGATCATGCTGAATATCTTTGTTTTAAATTTTTGTGTAGGTTTCTAAACATCATATTTTGAAAGAATTTAAAATTCTTTGAAAATGTTTAAATCGAGGTTTATTTAGGATTTGAAAGAGCTGACAGATATACTCAATATAATTAAACAGAATTTGGTTATGAAGTTAAAAGATATAATTCAAAGCTACTTTTCTATTTTGTTCTGCCGACAGTGTTTTCGCTGGAATCATATTTCAGTCTTGATGTCTCTAAAAGAAATCTCCAGATTTTCTGTGGTCACTTTTAAGCACAATGATTTAAGTGGTTCTTCATTCTCCAACTCCATAGTATCTACATTAAAACGGTTTACATCAGACATGGCCGCCAGACCAAATAAGAGAAGTTTTCTGCTATTTGTGTAATTAATATTGTGAAGTGACTAATGTGAGTGCCAGACATGGGCCAGTTTCCAGTATCTGAGGAATACTGCTTTAAAAAGCTTTCAAAACCGCTAAAATATTCTGGCATACCTTTCCTAATGCATCACTGCCTATCATCCATCTGTTGCTGTGCACTGCTGGGCAGCTGACTAAAAGAAGGCTATTACTCTTGCTTACAAGAAAAACTAATTTGAGTGTTTGTAAAAAAACCCATATCTATATTGTAAAGATTAAAGGAGGGCTCTCCTTTACTCCTACTAGAGTAATACTTGTAAAATTATAGTTGTAAAGCAATGGACTGCAGGCTAGCAGTCTAGGCTGGCAGCCTGACTATTGAACCAGCTAATATCAGCTTTTTAAACTCCATATGTAAGCATATAGAAAGTTTGGAGGTAAAAAGGAAAACAAATCCTGTGCAACATGTTTTTATTCCATAATTTTGTTTAAGTCTTTGTATGAAGATCACAATGAGGATAGATAAATGTTAAAATATTAATAATAACCGTAACAAATAATTTTGTTGGATTTTAGAATATTAGTATTGATTGTTGCATTTTGTTTAAATGAAACCAATTAGATTAAGCTAGTATTTTTGTGTGTAAATATCAGAAAACTGTGTTATTTTTAGTTAACTTTACTACAGTGAGACACAGAAATGCACAGTTATGCTAAAAATAAGATGCTGCCAAGGGCACCATACAATCTTAGGCTGCCTCTGGTCAAAAGCATATTTAGGTTTGTAATTTCTTATTCAAAGTTGAGAATGTTGCAGACTATATCTGCAAAATGCAGATGCAGGAGTTTAGATGTTTTCTCAGTTGTGGCCTATTTCCAGCAACACCATGTAAAAAATAATTGATCCAAATAGATGAACATCAGGTTCAAGTGTTGCTAAAATCCATGTATTATTTTCTACTGCAATACACCTGGCCCTGTAGTTATAGATCAGATTCAAGAAAGACTTTCGGGATTGAAGAAGAATTTTTGATGCTCTGGTGTTTTTGCCCTCTAACGCTGAGCCTCCGGTTTGTTGGCAAATGCCACAAAGGGGCATCGACAGAACCAGCGGAAGGTGTATGGGAAGGCTGTTTAACAGAGGAGCAGGACACAAAGGGTGAGAGGGAAACAAAATTAATGGTGCAAGGTCCATGCCCCTGGTTAAAAAGGTTATTAAACATTTACAGTACTGTTATGTCCTGGATTGCTTTTAACCCTTCCTTAAAACACTGAAAGTCACAGGTGAAATTTCAGCAGAGCATTATAAATCCACAAAACAAACATGAGGTTGCTGATTATTTTCAGGGAGAGAAGTCTGTTGAGGCTGCTGTTTCTGGTTGGAGGTTAGATTTCCTGTCGGGGGCAAAGTATTGCCTCGGGCCCGTGGTGTGCAGTTGTGTTTCTCTGGACGCGGAGGGGGCATAGCTGGTACGGGGTTTGTTTTTCTCTGTGAAATGCTTCACTGAAACCAGTTACAGGATTAGGAAGAGAGGAGCAGATGTTCCCAGAAAAAATGACCGTCTCTGGTTCCAGTTACCCATAAATGGAGGATTTGTTATAAGTGATGGATTGTTGAGCCTTTTTGCAACCTCATGGGCAATACGTCCACTGATGGTGAGTCAGTAATGTGTGATCACCTAACGTTGTTGTTCAATTAGAGGACATTGTCTCAACGTATAATTTTGTAAATACAGATGCACCAATCACTCGGCCAATTTTCTCTTCATTAGCTCTGAACAATGTTAAAAGGGTGAAAAGAATTTATTTTTTCCTAAAAAAATCCCTCTGTTCTCCGTGTATTAATGCATAATCAACGGCATGTAGTATGATGCACATTTCTTAGTTTAATAAAAATCAGATAAACAGGAAATCTGTCAAAATCTGAATCGGCAGGTCAGACTTCAAAGAAATGCAGAAAACTGTATCATAAAATCGGCCAATAAAAGCCTGATCGGTCCATCCCCAGTGGGGGTTTTAAATGTATAATGCTGAAATAGAGGAAAATGCTGTTTTTAATGAAAGAAGATTAAAAAGAAACTGTTATATGTGTCAGATATCTTAGATTATGACATTTTTTTTTTTTTTTTACAGTTTTTATTTAGAGTAATCCGAATAAAGGTGGACTTAAAACATCAGCACGCCACACTTTTCAGATTTTTATCTGTAAAACATTTTGAAAGCCATGTCTCATTTCATAACAATGCACTACCTTGTGTTGGTATATCTGATAAAATACAAACTGAATACATTAAATTTGTAGCTGAATATACATGAAGATGCAAGACTTTGTGCGGTTTCAACACCTGGTTACCAGAGCTTAGATGTTAGCAGTGGCCCTTCGAATTGAAGATTAGCTGTTAATGCTGACGTGGACAAAACTGGAGCTGGGGGGTTGGAAGAGAATAGGAAAGGAGGAGGGGGGAGGCTCAGCTCCTGTGCTGCAATTAGTATGGATCTGAAAAGCAACTAATCGGATTGAAGGAAACAAACTGGATTGGCCTTCCAAGGTTCATAGGTAGCCTCAGATCTGTGGATACAGCTTGGACCTGCTCTTAAGGTGGGTTCGGGCTGGTCTCCACATGCCACATGCACACAGCAACCCCACTGCACCCATCCTGGTTAGGAAGGTTACGGGGTTAGGGATAGGGTCAGGTCGTCGGCTCTCCTTAGGGTGCTTCGTTAACTAATTACTGCACCATTGTTCATCTGTGCAGGTTGACCCTGCTGGCCTCAGCCCAAACCAAGTGTCCTTCCCTCACTCATTGACATGCCAAGTCCCTTTTGTGTCCTCTTGTGTTTATAGCTTTTTGTTTAGCCTATATTGATTGTGCTGCCATTATGTGGTGGCCTGTGGTGCCTTTTAATCGCTGTGGATGTTTGCCATTTAGTTGCCAAGTTGGCCAGTGTGTTTGGAAGAGGCACATCATCATATAGCTTGTTGATTATGTGTTCCTGTGTGTTTGGATAAAAGTTCATGCATGTGTTTGTGTTATGTTTGTGCTGCATTATGTGGACATTCATGTGTCTGCATGTATTCGTGCCTGGGAGGGTCACTCAGGAGCCCCAGTTCCTCTGCGGGCCCATCTGTTTTGTACTCTTTGTCCTGGTAATTAATGAAATCAGAGGGGCTGCCTGCTGGGACGGCCCCGCTGCACTGCTACACTGGACAGGGCCACTTTCTCATGGGCTGACTGTTTTCCAAATGAATAAATTTTCTCTCTCTTCTATCCTTTGCTTTTTCTCATTCTCAACTTCCTCTTTCTGCTATCTACCTACCTCTCCATCATTTTATTTGACGTTATTTCCTCTATATTATTTTTGTTTTCCAGTTTGTAACGCTGGTGGATGCTCAGCGCCAAGCGAGGTGACTATTTGTTGTAGATTAGTGTAGTTTTTAAAAGCTAAACCACTAAAAAAATCATAATTTAGGCTCTGCTGTCACTTTGCTGCTTAGATGGAGCGGAGGTTGGATGTCATGAAGCAGGATGTTAGTCAGACCATTTCACGAACACTCGGTTGTAACTCTTCTCTGTCAGACTCCGAACGGCAAGCGTTTTCCCTTCCTGTTACGTTTTTTTATTATTGGTACGTACAATTTCACAAGTCTGACTGATTCTCGTCGCATATCAAGCCTCTGAAGAGTTATTTCTGAGTGTTGAAAACAGTGACCTGGCTATGTCTGTTTTTGCTCCTTTTTGCTCTGTGGCCTTTCTGTCTTCCTTGAGGCTAATCCGCCACTCTGGTAGATGCTTTAGTTTTCATTTATTTTTTGCCTCCCTCAGAGAACAGGCCGATCTAGAAATTACATCTTAGATATATTCTGTGTTTTTCTACTCAAGTGGAATGATTTTTTTTAACAGCATGGCATGATTGTAGCTGTAGTAGCATTATTACAGATGTTGCTTTAGGTCTAACCTAGTGTAGTTGGTAACCATCACTTTAGGGAGTTTGTTAGAGAACTTGTGGTGTTATAAAAGCTTAGAGGAACTTGGTCAAATTGGAAATATGAAATATGTCACATAACATGTAAATACCATCTCTGATATCAATGTGTTGCATTAGACAGAGTTCTCAAGAATGTGAGAATTTACTAGATACAATACAATGTTTTTAGGAGGATAATGATAGAAAATGCATAATAGAATAAAAAAGGCCAAAGTGACACATCTGTCCCTCTTTGAATCACAGTGATATCTACAGATAAAACCCAAACCAAAATAATTAAAGAATATCTCATTTAGTCCTCTAGAGACAAATTCACAAACAATGCTCACCTAACTTCCTGCTATTTGCTAATACGGTTGTGGTACAGGGGTACACATAAGTTCCCTTTGAAAATAGCTTCTTACATCTTTTTTTCATCCTTAATTTTATCTGTTATCATATGGGTAACTTTGAGACTTCTTCCCTTAGTAAAAACTTCCTCACTGAAGAGTGCTCATTTCAGTGTGACCTGTTAGATCTAAGCTGCATATACTGATCACAAAGAAGTCGGATTTGTTGTTTCCGACCTGCCGATCGCTGATCATAATCAACCATGCGTAATATTGGCTGATTTAGGTCATCAGTCCGATTTCACAGTGTATCTCTAACACAAAACAAAGTTGTGTAAACAACTGAATGTAAACATTTAGCACAAAATAAAAAAAAATGCTGCAGGCCCTTCAACAGAGGTAATGATTTAGTATCCCTTAAAGAAAGATAATTCCCAAAGCATTCGCCGCTAACTCTTGTCAGATTTCTTTTGACAGTTGACCAAAACAAAGTGTTGCTTGTGATGTGGATGCATGCTGGGAAAGTTTTAAGCTTTGATGTTTTTGATTTCATGTGTAAAAACTGGTCGTGTGTTGTAATATACTCTACCTACAATGGTTTAAGTCATGAAAACAGAACTGGTTTCAAAGCTGATCCAGACATTTAATAAATGGCATGCAGACACAATTACAAAAAAATCACAAGATGATGAAAAACGAGTGTCATTTTTGCCTGTGTATGTGTGTGTTTTTTCTACTGTTTTTGTGACTTTAGTTTTGTGTCAAATGTGATTCAGATTCTGATCGCTGCCAGCCCGTGGCGTGTCTGTGTCTGTGCCTCGTAATGGCCTCAGGCAGCTTTACTTTTCTAGTCATGTCTGACCATTTAAAAGCAGGTGAGCTGATTTCAACACCAGAGACTTATAAGTCACTTCCAGGTCAGAAAAAAACCCATGAACATCCCCCCCAACTTTGCACCAAAAATAAATAAATAAATGTATTTGTCTTTTTGCATTTGTTTCATTCTGGTAATCTTTGTTTTTCTTTCCTTTTTTCTTGGATAAAAAAGCTATTTTTGTGGTGCTGGTGTAGTGCTACTATGAAAGTACGAATAACATGTTTTTCCGCATCCTGTTTAAGGACAAAAACTGGTATCATTTATGCTCAGCTCGGAGTCACACAGATCTATAATGTTACATCTATCCCAATTGCGGCAGATACTATAAGAACTGCTTTGTTGCCATTTTTTGTGACCTTGCGCCATTGTTGCGCTGCTGTTTGCCGTTTGTCGCCGTTGGCTTCGCGAGTCCCTGTCACCTTTCTCTTTGTGCTCAGACCAGCTGGAGGTGACATGACTCTTCTCATCTTTGCGTCCCACTTCAAGGTGCAAAGTCCTTCTGCAATCCCTTTCAAGGGCGCTGCAGCTGCATCTTAGTTACACAGCACTGTGCTCTCAGAGTGGTGGAAATCTGGGGCACTTAAAGGCCCTCAAAGGATGTATTTGCCATCAGAAGCGGGCAATTATCAGTGTTAAGAGATGAAAGCTTCTTTTTTTTTTAAAAATATTGAATGAGGAACCTATTTAAAAATGTGTATATTGTCCACATTATATCTAATTATTTTTGGCTATTTGACAGACTCTTTATAGTTGCCAGTTGCAATTCAATACACCTAATAGCGACTGTGTGAGACACAAGAGGCTTTGCTTCACATATCCAATTATTGCAACATAGATGGAAACCCTAAGACTTTAATACACTACAAGGTCCTGTGACCCAAAATCATCTCTCTTTGCTGGCCTGAGTGTGAATAACACAAGATTCCACGCAAATATAAAATGCCAGGCTGGGCTTTGCATATTTAACATTATTAAAATGCCATCTCATTCAAAGCTCATTTATTTCTAATTTTATCTCCAACCTTGACCACTGCTGAGACATTCCAGCGATTGGGGGGGGGGGGGGGGGGGGGGGGGGGGGGGGGGGGGGGTGGGGACTCTGGATACAGTCAAATCTGACTAATCCAAAATGGTGGTTGTCAGGATTTGTGAGACTTAGAAAAAAACATCTCCGTCTTAAATGTATTCGGAATATTAAACGCCTTTGTCTAGTTTGTGGCTGAGACGGGCCCAGTTGTGGCTCAGCAGAAAATTCAGAGAAAGAACGAATTGTTGTCTCACTAGCTAATTTGTTCCTGTTGACTGTTTGTGCGACTGCTTGGTTTGGATTTGTGGGGGCTTGCATAAACAAGGGTCTACTATACATATTTACAGATTAGCACATACTCTATTTCTGGACCTTAGTACTCCTTCCCAAGTAGTCAGATTTAAAGACGTGTGTGTTGTGACTAATTCTGGTTGAAGTTGCCACTGGAAGAATCTGCTGCTCCTGAACAGAATATTGAGCAGAAACAGACTTAGTGACTTGGCTAAATAAATAAAAGATTCTGATGGTTAGTGGGGTCACAGCACTGACAAAATGCCACATTATAGTTTGCATTCCTTGTGTTATGTTGTTAATTACTGTGCTGTGAAGATTTATTTGCCACCATAAAGACATCTTCTCTTTTTGCTTTTTTTTGCCACACTACATGTTTCAGATTATGACAACAACTTTTGATATAAAAGATAACCTGAGATAATAAAAAAAAATCTGATGCTGATTTCATTTATGAAAAGCTAGGCCTGTGGACATGTGTGCAAAAGTAATCACCCCCTAAATCAGGTAACTGTGCCATTCCGGGCAACAACAACTGCTGTCAAATGTTAGTGATAAGAGGCAATTAGCATGTTTTCCATTGCTGTGGAGGAATTTTGGTCCACTCTTCTTTGCAAAATTGTTTTAATTCATTTTTTAAAATCAGCCTGTTTAAGTTCATGTCGAAGCATCTCAATAAGATGACTTTGACTAGGCCACTCCAGAATATTCAGTTAGCTTATTTTGAGGCATTCAGAGGTGGACTGGGAGGGGTGCTTCAGATCACTGGCCTAGTGTATAACCCAGGTCCGCCTCATTTTAAGGTTAGTAATACAGGGCCCCGATATTCTCCTTTAGGATTTTCTGGTGGCGAGCAGAAATCATGGTTGACCAGGTCCAGGAGCAGCAAAGCTACCCCAGACAAGCATGTGACCGCCACCATGTTTGATTGTCTGTATATTGATCCAGAGGATATTGTCCCAAAGGTCTTGGAGATCATCAAGATGGTTTTGTGAGACAGGCTTTTGTGTTCTTCTTTGTCAGCACTGGTTTTTGTCTTGAAAACTTACCTGAGGCAACTGAGGCTTGCGGTATTTTAGTTGTTGTTCTGAGTTGTTTTGTGATCTCCTGGATGAGCTGCTTGGAGTAGTTTTGGTAGGCCAGTAAGTTTCACTGCTGTTCCATGTTTTCTCCATTTGTAGATCCTGGTTCTTACTGTGGTTCACTTGAGTCACAAAGTCCTAGAAATTGCTTTGTAACCCTTTTCCAGACTGATAGATGTGAGTGCCTTTGTTTGTCATCGGTTCTTGAATTTCTTTAGATTGGCGCGTGATGGGGTGTTTTTTTCTTTTAGCCTACTTCATCATTGTAGGCAGGTCCTATTTAGGTAATTGTTTTATCTATTTATCTGGCAGTGATTAGAAAAGTGTGTGGCTTGTGAAATTGAACTTTCAGCTTTCAAAAATTAATTGTAGCTAATCACAGTTAATTCATGTTTTAACCTGGGGGTTGGGTTCACACAGGGTCAGATAGGTTTGGTTTAATAAATAATATCATCATTTGAAAACTGCATTTTGTATTTACTCAGGTTATATTTCATTGATGTCTAAATTTGTTTGTTGATGTGAAACATTTTAGAAGAAAGCTGTAAGAGGGCAAATACCTTCTGCCTTTGTTTGTGTACTTTTTATTGCAGCTCCTAATATCTTTTTCTCATTCGGACATTTTGTTATTGAGTTGCATGAGCTGTAACTCGGTGGGAGGTAGATCTCTAAAGGATGAGATTAAGCCTAAACATAAATGAAAGCCCTATAAAATATAAACAGCAAACTCAGGAGGGGAAGGGTTATCACTTCAGTGCTGTATGCTGTATTGTAAAATAATCCATCAATCTTTAATTTTATGCCTGCTCTGCCAGCATTTATAACTGAATTTAAATCTCTCCCCTGCAGATCGACCCAAAGGTGGCGTTTCCCCGCCGGGCTCAGCCTAAGGTGAGTGCCCCCCCAAGAAACGAGTTAACAGCAAGGTGATGATGTCATATATCACCTCTAATCCCTAAATTGTGGTTGGCTAGGGTAAGAGTCAGGAACGTGACCAGAAAAGAGCTGCAATTCATTTGTTCAGCCTGACACTGTGACCCTTTTCTCTGCTCCCTGCTCCCTGACCCCTGTCCTGTCTCCTGAAATGATACAGACACATTTTAGTATGGGCTTCCGGATGAATCAGTGCTGAACCACATTTCTCAACTGAACCGATGCATATCTAAGCACACATGAAACTTGTGGAAATAGCAGACGAAGCTTAAACAGCAACCTCATTTTACTACATTAACATCTGCCTATATAAAGGCTATATTTGTCATGAAAGATATCTTCTCATTCTCATTGTGTTTCTAGCTTGTCACCAGGACAAAGAAAATCTTTGTTGGAGGGCTTTCGGTCAATACAACCATCGAAGATGTGAAGCAATACTTTGATCAGTTTGGAAAGGTGAGTTTTTATTAACCTGCTGCTTTCTGATGCTCTGTGTTCAAACCACTCTTGGTGCCTCAGCCTGGTGTTATCCTTCACAGAGACAAACATCTGAGTAGAATTTTAGATGGCTTTATTTGTCTTATTACTGCACTCACTTTTTAAATTTTTTCTGCTTTTCCTTTTTTTTTTCATTGTTGGACCTGAGGTATTAATACTCTATCCATCAGTTATTTTCACCTCCCTTTAACTTGTTTACTCCAGTCACAGCGTAAAATGAGCTGGACATACGCAGTCACTTTCTTAATTATGCACCGAGTATGCAAGGACGTGATGGGGCTAGACTAACGTATATTTGCATAAACTTGCATGCAAGAGCTGCATATGCAGAGAATTATGAAGGAGGTTGCCATGATTAGGACCAAAATCAGACCTGCAGTTTCTCTAAAGTTGTTTGTCCAGAAGTTATACAACTTGTAAAATTGTAATCAGCTGGGAAGTTATTACATTTATGGGTTTACCATAGTAATTAGATAAAAAAAAAAAAAAACTGAAAGAAGCAATGTCCCTCAATGAAACTTAAATGTTAAAAAAAAGTCTTAATTTATATAATCAAATGAACCAAAAAAACAGAAAACAAATGTGTTATTCCCCATTGGGATGGTAATTAGTTAATTCAAATATTCATCAGTGGACAGCTAGTAAACAGACCTGACATCTGGTAATCTTCCCTTTTACATTCATGTGTTTTTACTTCTTTTGTGCTACTACTAGCAGAGAATATCTACATTTTTTATATGTAAGGGCAGGGGAATGGTGTTCAGTGAAGCACTTGTTCAAGTTACATAATGCTTTTTAACAACTTATTTTTTGCAGTTCCTCATTTTACAATTTTGTTATATTTTATTCTCTCGTTTTTTTGTTAGCTAGCCGTTAGCTACCTTAGCTAACTAAGCTAACTACTCAAACTCATTCCGCTTGAAGCTATTTATATTATTTAAAATTCCCTAGTCATTATTTTTGTTGCTTATTCAGAACTTTTTATTCTGTTGTTTCTTGCCTGCTTGCTAGTTATGGTTTTAGGCTCTTATTAGAAAGATGAGTTGTCACAGCACTGTAGATGTTTAAACAAGTTTTTCATTGTTGTTTAATCAAATTACCCGAGGTAGACTACAGGCTTTCTGTGTACCTACTCAGATGTGGAGGCTCACCCTACAGAACAACAAGTGCCCCAGGGCAGGAATCATAATGTCATATATTCATCCGCTAACCTTTATAGCTCCAAACTTTTTTATTCATTTAGGAAAGTTAGGATAGAAAACTGATAAAGATGGTTGGCGCTAAGCCTGACTCTGCAGTCATTGGTGGTTTTGCTAATCTGCCACTGTCCTAACTCAATGTGTTCCTTTGCCTCCTTTGTTTGCTGTTTTGCTCATTTCCAATCAAATTGCCGGGTTTTTTTCAGCCTCAGCGTTTGTCTTTCTGTAGCCGCTTTGAATGAAATTTGGGAGAAGAAACCCATGCTGTGGAGACAGATGAGTGGCCGGGGGAGAGGGAGGAAGGAGGAAGAGAGCAGGAGGGGAAGAGAAGAAAGAGATGGCAGGGGACTGAAAGGGAAGAAGTAGCCCCCCGTGGAGACAGAGGGAGGGGATCTCAGGGAAGGTTGAAGGGCAGAGAACAGGGAGGGACGCTGAGATGGTGAGGAGCATAAGTGACTGTTAAAGGGGCAAAACACCACTCACTGATGGGACAAAAAGACATGAAAACTAATCATAACGCATCAAATTTTGTATTAACTTTTTAAAAGCAACAACTGTAACATCCTCCTCCTTCTTAGCCGAAATCAGGACTTCAGTCACCATCCCGTTCCACATAAACAGCCCGTGCTCCTGCCCCTCTCTGCTTGTTGCTGTGGTGACCTGCCTTAGCCCACTGTCCTGCTGTAATCCAATGTATTTTTACCCCCCCAATAAAAATCATGAGAAGTGTGCATTTGCATGAACGGAAAGATGTGTGCGCACGCATGAAAGTGTGACAGTGTCATCGTCATGGCTGCAGAGAGAAATGAGCTTGCATACATTTGTGGAAACACAGACAGACATTGGGCTCACAGGCGCTGATCCACTTGTCACAAACATTAAGTGTGCGCCTGTGCTGCTGTCGGTGAGCAGGACAGTCTGAAAATGAGCACCGCTTTAGGATGTTGGCCTAATGGGTTGGAAGAAATTAACAGCGTGAATCTCCTTCTGTCTTGTGTCTGGCTGGGCTTTCTCTATCTCTCGTTCTCTGTTGGCCTCTGACTCATGCCTGTGCTATTACCATATTTCATGTGCTAGTTAAAATTTTAACGCCTTAATTATTAGCCCTGGATGCAGATTCAGCCTGTGACCATCACACCCGTTCAGGTAGGCCGTGCTGACATGGATGAGCTTTTCTAAAATGGCAGTTTGCGGCTGTGTGCTGAATCAGTTCTCCTCGGTGATTACACACACTCATATCTAAGACAACAATCCCTCCGCAGGACGAGGGAATATTTGGACTGTTTGGACACGTGAGACCAGAGCTGTATCATGGATAGCGGCAATCCCACAGTGCATTCCCGCAGTGCAGGAGGTATTTCTTGTTTATTATCTGAGCCCAGCTACAAGGTGCAGGTTTAGATGTTTCAGCGCCCAGTGTCCTGTTTATTTTTTTATACTGTGGCTCCGCCTTGGAAGAAAAACACAAAATGCGGTATGCATTTTACGCAACTCTTTGATTTGCGCTGAGGTTTATTTGTCGGCAGCATTACATCTCAAAACAAAGTAATGTCGACCTTTGAGGCATTTTCGACCAAACATAGGAGTTGGAGGTGTCTGTTTATGCAGGTTTTCTAACTGAACAAATCTGAGCTCCTGTTGGTGAATGTTTCCAGGCTAATAAGACTGCAGAAAGCATGTTTGTTTGAGAAATACATCTGAATCCTGAGGTGGAGGTTCTCTTCTTTTTGACCAAGGCTAAAAACAGAAATTATCGACATCCCAGAAGTGTTTTAAACTGGTATTAATTTCAGATCCTTTGTTCGTATAGCCAGTTCTGTTAAAGCCAGGGAATCCCTGTTTTTATACCTCCTTATCCTGCCTCCCCACTCTGCATACCTGAAACTAGGCTACCTGACAAGGAAAACTGATTTAAACCCCAACCCACCGTCCAGCTTTTTTACTCCTGCAACAAAAAAAAGTGGATATGTTAGAGCGTCGACCAAAGAAAGAAGTGGATAAGGCAAAAAAAAATTGTAGCATGGTCGTGGCAGACGGGGGAATAAAGTTGGGTCTCCGCTCACCCATGTGAGCTGGCGATTAGAAGGCTTGACTGAACACTTTGTCTGCTGGCCTGTTTAGAAAGAGATGGCCAGAGAGCCAGAGTGAAAACCAAAGAGGGAGATGTGAAGAGACAGGGGGAGAAAAAATGTGAATGCCACCTTTCATAATCTCTCAGAAAAGTTTAATGGACTTGTCAGCAAACACTTGTTCTTCGGACAATAGCCGTACGCTTCAATAGCAATGGAGTATTTTTAAGCCTCTGCTCAAAAGGCAGCTCAGGATCTCGATTGACCCTTGTTTCTGTACATCTGAGAAGCCAGAACTTGAGAATATGACCTTAACTTTTCCACTATCCAGAAAAACTGGTGACTGTGCTGCTGCTGTACCAATCTCAGACTCCCACTGCTATGCAATCAGATTGTTTTACAGCACCCTGGGAAGCGGACATCGTGAGAGGAACTGAGCTCGCACTCATGGCTGAGTGGTTACATGCCTACAGACCTTTACCAACAGCACACTAGCATTTCTGTACATTAGAACAGCAGTATTTTATTTATTGTTCTTGAAAATATGATATCTTTTAGAGTACATATTGCTAATGCTAATTGCAAGATTAGCTGTGCTAGAGATGCACTGATCATAATTTTGCGGCTGTATTGCAGGATCTGGTTTTTGTAAGGGTTTGACCCGGTGATCCCAGTTTTAGCTGCCTTTGATTTCTCTTTAAGGACAATAGTTAAAAGAATAACTAAACCCAAAATATTTTTTTTGGCAGATGAACACTATAAATTGGGCTTTTGGGGTGCTATCTTTATGTTACTGTGCACTTTTTTACATTTTCATGAAAACCTGTTTAATTTTGCAACATTAGTCCTAAAACCATCTTAGTGCTGCCCTCTTTGGGTTGTACACGTCTACATCATGGTCTATACCCATGTTACTCAGACACACGCCCTCATTCTGTCCCCCTCTGCCTCCGCAGCGCTGGCTTTGAGTATCGCTGAGTCAGCGCCTTGAGCCAGCGGCAAGAACTGATAAGGGTCAGGCCCGCTGGGCTCCATATAGTCTCCCTCAACCTCCGATGACGTGGAGGGTGCAAAATTCTCCACCATGCATTTTCCACCAAGATTTAATATGTCAATAAAATTAAGCTGGCTTTACCTCGTCCCCTTTACCTTAAACCCCGTCTGCTCATCCCAACACTTGGCCTTACCCCTCAGTGTCTCTTCGCACTGCCCACTTTGGGGGCATTTTTTAAAAGTTGTCTAGGGGCGGGGTTATGCTTTTACATCAGGTTTAGTTATACTTTAAGAAGTTATAGGAACAAGAAGATATAAGAACAGCCTTTGTTTTGGCAATATTCATAGCTTGCACACACAATTGAAAGGTTATATGCCTGCAAATCTTTTTAAATTTACCTTAAGCAAATTAGCATTTTTGTACATCAGAATATATAAATTTTTATACGTGATAAATAAACAGCAAAGCCCTTTCTCTTTTACAATAGATATCGGTAATGCTAACTGCAAGGCTAGCTGTGCTTGTAACTAAAGATGCACCGATCCATATCTTATAGCTAATTTCCAGTATTGACCTTTGTGAAGCTTTGACCTGCTGTCCCAGTTTTAGCTGATTCTGATTTCTCTGTAAGAACTATAATGCAAGAAGATAGAGTGAGATGATGTAGGAACAGCAATGGTTTTGGCAATATCCACAACTCACACACGATGAAATGGTTTACTTGCCTGCAGACATTTACCTGAAGAAAATTAGCATTTCTGTACATCAGATTACTCTTATTTTTATGTAGGTCTTTTACAAATAAAAAAACAGCCTAAAATGTGGCAAGTTTAGTTATCGTTTTAGATTCGATAGTGCTAATGCTAACTTAAAGACTAGCTGTGCTTGTAACTAGAGATAAACCGGTCATAGTTTTGTTGACAATTTCCAGTATCCAAGTTTTGACCCCATTTGCTAGAAAACTATTACTATTACAAAGACAAAAGGATCACAGCGTCGTAAATTTTAACTGGCATATTACGTTAACAGTTAGCCCTTGCTGGGCTAACTGCTTACCTTAATTTTGAGACTTTTAAAAGGATGCATTTCTAGATTCAAGAGGTATCATGACAGAGAGAGATTAATGCACTATATATCGCAGATGATATTATTATTGTTATTGTAATCGCAGTGTTACTCTACCCAATACAAGTATGGCAAAAAACAGCTTGGACCTCAACAATAATTCCAAAGTGCTAAAGCAAATGTTTTAGGAGGGCATTACAATGTTTTGGTTAAGTCATTAACAAATTGCAAATGTGTTGTTTCATGCAAGTTTTCAATAAAACCAGCATGTTAGGCTTAAAATAATTAATAATGTTTTTCAGTATCTGGATAGACCCTTTACTATATGTGATCTATACTTGCAATTAACACAAAGAAGAAAGCGGGCTGCACGGTGGCGCAGTTGGGAGTTTTGCATGTTCTCCCCGTGCATGCGTGGGTTCTCTCCAGGTACTCCGGCTTCCTCCCACAGTCCAAAGACATGCCTGTTAGGTTAATTGGTCACTCTAAATTGCCCTTAGGTGTATGAATGAGTGTGTGCATGGTTGTTTGTGTGTTGCCCTGCGATGGACTGGCGACCTGTCCAGGCTGTACCCCGCCTCTCGCCCATAGACCGCTGGAGATAGGCACCAGCTCCCCCGCAACCTACTATGGAATAAGCGGTAGAAAATGACTGACTGACTGATGACTGACAAAGAAGAAAGCATTTCTTTCTTTCGATCAATCAAAAAAAGGAAAAAGAATTTAATAAAAAAAATATTAAAATAAAAAAAACATACCTACTGTATATGTCTATATACATATGTACATATATTTACTTATAAAACTGATACAAAACAAACAACAACAACATAAAATATCCAGCAAATATTATGTGGACAAATCTCAAGGTGTTCGAAAAGGGAGCAGGAAGAAGCGACAGCATTAGCATAGTTTATTTAAGGATTAGCTTATTTAGCACTACTCATATCACTGGGATTTTTACCAAAATTTCATGTTTTTCTGAAGTCCTAAAGTTTGAGTTAAAAGCTGAAAAAGATGAAACAGAGCCTTCCTGGTATCAACTGAAAGTCATGTTCTCTCTCGTAGTCTGTATGAACTGCAGATAATCCTCAACATCTCAAAATAGTATCATTTTAAATAGTTTCATAAATCTCTGTGCTTTCTCTGACTTTATTTTAAACGATTTTAAACACCTTACCCATACTGAAAATGGCTAACATTAAGTCTCTTTCCCTAAGTGAGAGCTTCCACACTGAATAGTGTTTGTGCCAGTGTGACCTGGTAGTGCACTTTCAGATCTGATTTTGAATTTCTGACCAGCTAACTCTAATCAAATGATTAATAAAACACATAACAATGAACAAATTTAAAACATAAAAAACTGATTAAAAATAAAGGGAGTAACCTGCTAGTGAGTTCCACACAGATAGTCATAGCAGATGATTAGCATGTTAGCATGCAGCTGTCTACCTAGCGTCCCCATAGCGCTCTGCTTTGTCACCGGAAGGGCGGAAGACATGAGAGATTAGAGGAGGGGGGAGTATAAAAACTGAATGAAGGACAGAGATAGAGGTTAGGAGGAGCGCTGGATATGTGTGTGTGTTTGTGTGTATGTGTGTGCGTGCGATCAGGATATACATTGACATAGAAGATAATCAGGAAGGTTGTTGGAGCAACCTTGATCCTATGCGTGCTCATTCACCTGAAAGCAAGCGTGTCTTGTTTTTCATGTGAGATAAGTGTCTGAAATTGGACGGCTGGATCATTCAGAGGCCTCTGCAGCTCATGTTACACCGGTTTGAGTTTCACCTGATGTTGACAAATGGAAATAGCCGTGTGGTCATACACGGCACGTGTTTGCTCTGCGCCACAGATTCAAAGAGCTAAAAGTTTGATTCTCTCAGTTGTTTGGCTTCTCTGTGTTCCTTCTTTTTATGCCATTGGAGCTCAAGCAGAAGCTGCAAACTTTCCTGCCGGTGAAGGACAAGTGAGGGAGGGATAAAGGGAGGGGCTGGGGGGAGGAGGAGGTGGAATATGAATAGGGCAGTGGAGTGAGTGCAAAAAGGAAAGAGAGGAGGGAGAATACAAGGGGGTCGTGCTGACAAAGACCCTGAATCACTTTGTTTTCCATTTTAAAATTCACAATCATTTCTAACAGAATTTCCAACCTCCATCCCAACTCTATCCTCGACTGATTTTTCGGAAACCATCCCTTTATTTTTCTCCTTCTTTCACATTCTGTCACTCTTGTTTTCTACCTCGTTACTCTCCATCCCATTCAATAAAATGAGTTGTGTGCTGGAAGGGAGGGATGGGGGATGCAAGTTCTTCTAATTGAAATTCTTTACAGAGTCTCCATGGGAATAGTAAACTTTGCAGGGAGGGAAAGAAAGACAGTGAGGGTTAACAAATGAAAGGAAAAAAATGAGCTAGGAGAGGGCTGGACAGAGTTTATGAGAAGTGAAGTGAAAGAGGGCAGAATAGGGAAGCATTTCCTCCAACTCTATCTTATTTAACTTTGGTAGATTTTTTTTCATTTGATTTTTTCGGTTTCTCTCCATCGTTCTCCCCCTTGCAGCCGCCTCCTTTGTCACCTGTCAGGCCCGTCCTTTGTCCCCGTCCACCCTCTCCATCTGTTTTCCCTTCTTACTCTAATGCTAAAGAGGAACAATGGCACCCCATGCTGGGTAATGATGTGTGAGTGTTAATATGTCCAAGCTCATGTCTTCTCTACTTTGTTCCCTCAGGTCGATGATGCTATGCTCATGTTCGACAAAACAACCAACAGACATAGAGGTAACAGTTAATGGCACACACAAACATACACTTTATGTAAATATGTGTTGACATTCAGAAATGGGTCCCTGGAAATGAAAGGAGAAGCAGCGTGATAGAGTCATTAGGTGAACTGCTGCAAAACAGGCTGCGTTTTTCCTCCAATCACATTACTTTGTCTTTCCTCCACTCCTTGCCTCCCTCCTGCTCCATTTATCTCCGTCCGCTCTGTGGGTGAGGGCAGGGCCCGCTGAGGGTCGCCATACAGAGTCAAGATGGCTACAGGCGATGATGTAACTTAACAAGACAAGCGAGGAGATGAAGGCTAAGGGGAGGCAGAAGAAAAAGAAGAGCAGAGAAACTGATGATCATCTGGGTTCAGTTTTTAAAAAAACACACCCACTCTCCCCCTTCTCTATTATGCTTATTTCTGATTGACAACCATGACATGCAAGGGTTACATCCCCACTCTGTGCTTTGTGTTATGATGATGAATGCAGAGCAAAATGTTTATTTGAACGCTTGTTTTTTGTTAGAAGAGAAGCAGCCAATCATTTATTCCTATATTTGTATCCGTTTATCTCTGTTAGGTTTCGGCTTTGTCACTTTTGAGAATGAAGACGTGGTTGAGAAAGTTTGTGAGATCCATTTCCACGAGATCAACAACAAAATGGTACGTAACTGAGAATTGTTCCTGCAAGAAAAATGTATGTAACATGAGGTAATTGCTTTAATTTAAATCTGATAAGTATACCTTGATAACAGGCAACCGGTGCATGCTGTCACAAAATAAATCATGCTTACAAACCTGTGTATGCGCAGATGTTTATAAGTAGTTTTTAGTAAACACTCATTAAGTTTTACTTCGGTTTAGGTGGAGTGTAAGAAAGCCCAGCCCAAAGAAGTGATGACACCAACAGGCTCCGCCAGGGGGCGCTCCAGGGTGATGCCCTATGGGATGGACACCTTCATGCTGGGCATTGGCATGTTAGGTAAGATCCAAAACTAAAAATGCAGAAATTAACCTGATCTAATGGAAGAGTTTTTGAAGTGGAGCTTTGAAAATGGCTGCATTTTTGTAGATGTTTGCTACAAATCTTTAAAAAAATGTAAATCAGCAAATATTCTGGAATAGCTCCCATAATCTGGGAGTACCTAAAATGCTGCCACACATATAATTTAAGTGGTGGAGCTTCTTCAGTGCTGTTGTGACAATATTTTAACTGTTTGTCGGCCAGCCTTAAGAGACTTCTGTTCTATTTAACATTATCAATCTAGTCAATTAGTCAACTTTCAATGTAACAGGGTAACTCAAGAACTACTTCCTTTCTTCCTTCAGAATAAGAGTCTCAAAGATACATGCAGACAGGGTATCAAGTCAAAAGCAGACATTTCATATCTGGACTTTATAATGATCACTTTACAAGACAAAGCCTCATCTTACTACGCATCTAATAGCCACAATTACTGCAGTAATGTCTTAGAAATACTAATTAAAGGAAAAGGTACAATTAAGCATGGTTTAGTCTTATATATATTCTATATGAAAGCATATTAAAGTGAGGCATAAAAATAATTTACTTTGAACTAAACATTCTTCTGTATTTATTTTTATGCTTCAGAGCCTTTATGAATAGACTGTCTCAGAAAAAAACGTCAAATTTTTTCTTGAATTATCCCCTTCCCGTTGGTGTTATTGATGTATGATGTATGTCAAACATAGAAGTCATAGAGTGAATTACGTTTATTGGAGGAAAATAGGGTTTGAAGATATTTTCATTGAGAAAAGCAGGAGCTCCTTCCTGTGTGGTTGTATTACTCCCCCTACTGGCCATTTAAGATAATTCTGTGATCAGTAACAAAAACTTTGTAAAATGCATATCTAGGTGACTTCATTTGGTAATAACTCCTGTCTGACTTATCTTTGAAAACCATAGGTATTTAAGTGATACACAAAGACATTTGGCATTACTACACTTTTCATCTGACCTGGCGGTTCATTTTAAATGTAAAATATTTAAAAGTATAAATTAGTCATAAATGAGAAAAAGTCGACAAAAGTCTGAATGATGCATTCGTTGTTGCGATCACTACGTAAGCACTTAATAATGGTATATGATACTTTCTTTTAAGATTGTCAATCCTATGAAATTAATCACTTTTTTAGTAGGAAATTGTTTGCTTAAACCTTGACGTTTTCACATGAGAGGTTGACCAAGCAGATAATTTTCGCTGCTTTTTCCAGGCTACCCAGGTTTTCAGACTACTACCTACACCAGCCGCAGTTACTCTGGAATAGCACCCGGATACACTTACCAATTCCCAGGTACATTTGCTTTAAAAGTCTAACACACCTGGCTCTTCGTGGCTCTGTGGACAATAAGGTTTCTAAAAGCATACAGCATATGTTGATGAACAACAGCGGCCATTTTTTTCTCTCTGGCTTTTCTGTGCGCACATACATTCCCGACCAAGTCTGGCTTAAACAAGATTTTTCTTTCTGTTTGTTGGTTCCAAGCTTCACTTTTTTCTTTCTAAACTTAAACATGAGTTGTTAATATTCTCCTTTAAAATGTTACATCTGTGTGCTTCGTTCCACTTTGATGATTCTGTTTATTTAATCTGCTTATGTAACTGCCTTTCATTTAGACTGTATGGCTCCTCCTTTTCCTTTTGCTCCTGACTTCCTGACTTCCTTAAAGGAGTTTTTTTACTTTCTGTGCTTGTGCCTTCATCTTGCTGTTTTGTGTGTCTGTGGCTTTGTAGTTTGGCTTGTGGATGGAGACTGTATTTACAAAGCGCTCTCTCTCTTGACCTTCTCTGTTTCTAGAATTCCACTTAGAGCGGACCCCCCTTCTGACATCATCCCACCCCCCCGAGCTGACAGGTCAGTGGCTCTTTTCTCTTCTAAAGGCCAAGGGAGCGGAAAAAAACCATTTGGCACCAAAATGTCAAACCGAACTGTTTGCACTTAAAGTCTTCGGTGCTAAATAGAGATTAAGAACATCACAGAACCCTTTATAGTTGTAAAAGTTAGTGTTGGCTTTACAGGTCCGTAGTTTTAGATAGAGATGCACCGTCAGAGTTTTGTGGCCAGTCCCTGGTTGCCAGTTTTTGTAAGGCTTTGACCTGCAGGTACCAATTTTACCAGATCTGAAAGTTGTTGGTTTGATTCCAGCTTCCTCCTGTTGATGTGCCCCTGGGCAAGGCACTTAACCTCCAGTTGCCTACTGATCTGTGTAGCGGTGTATGAATGTGTGCACGATTGTAAGTGTAACCAGGCAAATGTGGCTGCAGTGTAAGGTTTCAGTGTTCGGTATGACTGGAAAGGCACTATTTAATCCAGTCCATTTGATTTTTAATAAAACCATTATTAACAGTGTTTTAAATATTTATTTCAAGCCATCTTCATTAATTATGTATATTAGGAGCAGAGGTCGACGTCTCACTGTGTGTGTTTAAGAAAGAGCAGTTGCTGTAAAACAGTGCAAAATGTCTTAAGAATTAGGCTGTTAGCATGAAAAGTGTGTTATCATTAAAAACTGTTAGCATTAGTCTCTGTATTTCCTGGAGCCATGGTTCTCAAACTGTGGTACGAGTAACACTGGTGGTACATGGGCTACCTTTAATGGTACTGTAAAGAAATATTGGTCATATCATTAACTTGTTTGAAAAGCCAACTAATAATGTTTATTTCTCAGTATTTTGTGCTTTCAAACACTGTAGCAATTCATATAGTACTGTTTCTTAACGATTTTATTAGATACAAATATTCAAATGTACATAAAATATTTTTACATGACAAAGTTTTATATGCTAGGCAGCCTTATTGGGTTTCAAGGTTGCGGCTGGCAAGAAACCTCTACTTCAGGTGACGTTTCTGTTGTTTGATCCCATCTAAAAACTTGGAAGCTTTAACTTTTGAGTAAAAATGTAACATATGATTACAATTAAGCTGGGTCAGTGGAAATGTATTTCTTTTTTTGTGATATAACACATCAAACTCGGAAAACCTGGGATTCTACTGAGGTTGTTATTAAAGGTTAGAGAACCACTGCCCTATAGAATCTGAGATTTCCAAAAGGCTGGCATCATTTCCAAATCCTGCATGTTCAGTGACAGGCAGAGGTTGAAAGCTCAAACGAATGAAACACATTCAGCTTTCCTGGGATCTGCTGAAGCTTGCAGCCTAATGAAAAAAAATGATTGACCAAAAAAAAAAATAAGGGAGTTTATTTTTCCAAAAAATCTCATTCTGTTGTGGGGTTTCTATGCAGATATGAAATCAGAAATCATTGTAGTTATGGAGTGCTAGAACACAGAGAGGAAGGCAGACACCAGAGAGGATTTTACTGTCTAGTTTTTGTAAATATGTGCGCCTGGCAAAGTAGGGAATATTTTAACTGAAAATGTGTAAGCACCATGGACTGACCTCTTGGCTTGTGGTGGGATTTTTTTAAGATTGATTTGTAGAAAGGAAAATTTCCACTCTTGGGCAGGGATGTACGATACATTGTCATTAACATTGGTTTTAGCCAATGTCAATTTCTAACATATCGTTTCAATAAGTAAAACTGGGCCGATATAAATAAGCATTGTTTATTTCCATCTTTTTGCTGTTTGCGCATGTGTTTCGGGATGGGGAGGGGGTTGGAGGTATTTGTTTGGTCGCGTGACAGTCATGCAGCACAGGATTGTTGGGTGTTTTACAGAAGCAGAAGAGCAAAGTCAGCGGTGTGGTTTTTTTCAGTGTCGAAAGGGTAAGAAAATATATACAGTATAATATGCTAAATATCGGTTATCGGCCATAACAACATTAATTTCGGATTTCCATCTTGGCCCAGATTTTCATATGGTTGCATCCCTACTCTTGGGCTATCCTATTGAACATAGTCATGTTATCTGACTAATGGACAGTGAGAGCGATGGCAGCGCTGGTATCTATAACTCTTAAAGGCTCTGCTGCCAATTTGGTTTGGTTCAGGATGAGCTGAATCCTGCATGACTAACAAACTATCATTAGGATGAACGTCTGGCAACGCTAGAGCATCTGCTGAACACACTGCCCTCATAAACCTTCAAATGTCTATACATTTTGTATGTTGGAGATACAACACTAAACATCACCCCAAACACACCATCCATTCAAGGAGTTAACTTTTGCAAGTTGATACCTAGATTAAATGAGGTCAGTGGGCCAAACTCAATATGAATGTGTCTTTTGGTGCCTGTTTTCAGTCAGTGTTTACATGTTTCTACCTTCCCAGCTGTGTCGTAGATGGAACCACCTTAAAGAGGAGGTCATGAACTGAGTAATTATGTTGAAAAATAATGAATGTAGAGGGAGTTACTAAAATAGTACCTAAATATGATGAAGTGATTGCAGGGACTAGCCTCTGTGGGACAAAAGGTGCAGGAGCAGAAAAATTCTCAGTCCGGTGGATGCGACAGACCTGTGTTTGTGAACAGAACAGCTTCTGTCTTGTCTTATACTTCAGAGGAATTAATTTCTTACATAAAGGCTTTGTGAGTGAGAGGTTTCTCGACCTCTACTGATACAGTAGAACAGCAGGCACCTTTAGGTTTGGTTATTTTATACATATGACCCAGATCTACTAGCATCTTTTTGCAGCTGTGCTTTTAAACCTTTAGGTTCACAACTCCTCACTCGGACATGTGACTTCTGGCGTTTTTCTTATCCGGTGAAGCCAGAGCCAGATGCTCCTGGATGTTGCATCCTGGGTGCATTTTTACCCCCTGTGCAGCAGATGCATTGAAATAACGTGACAGATGTTTGAGCAGATGTAGATTCAGCCACACTGAGCTGTAGATTATTGCTTTATGATGTGATATCAGAACAATCCACAATGAGATGTTTGTGCTATAATGTGGTTTGTTGTGTAATCCTTAGCCATTCCCCTCACTGCATATGGACCAATGGCAGCAGCGGCAGCAGCAGCAGTGGTCAGAGGTACGTCTGTAACTCTGTGTGTGTTTTGCATATTTGTATGCTTGCTTTAGATTGAATGTTTGCACAAAGGCTTGCTTGAGCAAATAAAGGTATATTTTTAGAAGCATGTGTGTGTGAAGCCCTCTGGTGTCCAAGCTTGACTTGTCTCTCCTGCCTCCCAGGCTCCACCCCATCACGCACAGCTGGCTTCCTGGGCACCAGCAGCCCTGGACCAATGGCTGACCTGTACGCTGCAGCCAACCAAGACTCAGGAGTCAGCAGCTACATCAGTGCCGCTAGCCCCGCCCCCAGCACAGGGTTTGGTCATGGTCTAGGGGTAGGTCATGCCTATCACATTCAGAAACATGCAAGACTGCACATACATACTGACAAAGAGTGCATTCATTCTTGTCACTGTGTCCTCAGGGTCCTCTGATTGCCACTGCATTTACTAATGGCTACCACTGAGGAGGCGCAGGTCACAGAGGATCGGAGGGCTCCTCCTCTGTCTGCTGTTGTGCTAATCAGAACGCTGGCTGCCCTTTGACGGCACAATCTGATTGGCTGGCCATGGATCTCCAGCCCGCTCTCCTGGCACCATGTGGCTCCACCCACCGACTGAAGATCTTTTTAAAACCAGAACTCTTGTTTTGCTGTACTAATCTCACTTCAACATAACGTCCCCAGTTCTTCTCTTTTTTTTCTTCCTCATGTAGTGCAACAACTAGTCCCCGCCCACCCCACCACCCTTCTTCCTCAGTTATCCATTTCTTTCTTCTATTGAAGCTGAGAGGAGAAAACTGCAAAAAAAATGTACGAGAAGCCGATGGAGTAGGACAAAGAGGAACTGTTTTGATTATTTTTTATGATTTTATTATAATGTGACGTGTTATTTTATTATGAAATCTTTCAAAGCTGTTACTGATGTGATAAAAAAAAAGTGAGATGGGGGCATTTTTAACAAAGGAAGAGCAAACCCAACAAAAAGTCCTTTTTTACGCTGCAACTGTCACTGAAAACACAGATGATGAAAAAAACAAAAATGTATATTTTGGTAGTCTTGAAAAACAAAAACCTTTGTAATATTGTTATTAATATTGACATAATAATGATAATCTGTAAGGTATTTTATTCTGTAATTGGTTTTAAAGCAATTTTTTTTATGTCTTCCTGTAAGATATTGTACATAGAGGCGGGGTGGGATGGAGGGGATTCTCATTGGTTGGTTTTGACTGGATGTCATATGCTACTGTCTGCGAGCATCTCACTACTTTAACAGTATGCATATGGTTAAATGTGCACGCTGTGGGTCAGTCTGCTCTTGTGTCACTTCAGCGCATTGCTGAAATGTGCATTTTCAGGAGTTTGTGTGATATATTTGCTCCGTTAATCGACCAAATCATCTTGTTTTCTGCTTTACTTCCTTAAGAAGCAAAACTGACTCTAGCATGGTCTTGCAACTTAAGTTAAACACAACAGACTTAAGGAAGAATAATCACCCGAAAACAGGAGAAGGTGCAGTGCAGAGCTGATCTTTTCAGTACATTTTCAGGATCTTATCTTCTGGGCTGTTTTCTCAAATTCATCCCTTTTTCTGGCTATAGCTCCTGAAAAATGCAAGAACGACTCTTGCATCTTTATGCGACCTGTTCCAGGCACGTAAAATGGACTTAATGATAAATAGTAACCTTAAAGCAGGAGAAAATGCATGGTAGCAGTTTGCTATCAAGTACATTTTTAGGATCATGTCTGGCATATTTGTTCTTTTAATCATTAAAGTCACCCCCTTTTTATTGCTTTACTCCTTCAAAAATGCAAGCTAGACTTCTGCATCTTCATGTGACTCATCTTAGATAAACAAAATCGACTTATGAAGGAGTACAAATCTTATAACTGTAGAGAATGCATTGCAGCTGTCTACTATTCAAGACTAAAGTTAATTAACAAAGTCATCCCCTTTTCACTTTATTTTTCCAAAAATGCAAGTTGCATCACTTGCATCTTCATGCTACCTGTTTCTGCTAAACATAACGGACTTATGGAAGAATAACAACCTTAAAGCAGGAGAAATTAGGGATTCACGGGAATGGGGTTTGGCTTCACTTCCTCTTTTTGAAAGTATATATATATTTTTTTGAGCGGTTCTCTTAATGTTTCTGTTTTGTTGCTCTCTTACTGAAATAAATGTTTCTTTTATGCGGTGTTGTTCACCGTGAAGACAAATGAAGGACATTCTCAGAGAACGCAGTTGTAAAAAAAGGAGAAAAAAAAATCACAATCCTGTTCTGTCCTCTTATCACTGTTTGAAAGTGCATGTGGTTACGTCTGAGCGTGTGTGAGTCCGTGTTTGTGCGCATACATTCAGCGAAGGAGCATTTTTATTGCCTTTTTTCTTTGGTACTGAAAAAAAAGAGATCACCCTGTTCCATTTTGGCTCGCCTGCATTTCTCCTAAATCTGTGCTTCTCTGGAACCAACATGTTATTGTTTATTATAAGGTTGCTGCTTCATGTGGAGGTGAACAGGCGGAACCAGGGCAGGGAACCAGAAATGGAACAGGGTCACTCCCCCAGTCGGTTCTGATACAGGAGCTCAGTACAAGATGACTCTGGCTGGCAGGAAATCCAGGAGAAGCAGATTTGCAAACACAAGCTGCCTGCCTGTTCAGTCTCCTTTTTCTGACGCAGAAAACGTTCCTGATGCAGCCAGTAGCTCCCCTGTCAGGCTGGGACGTGGTTTAAAAAATAAATAAATAGAAACTACTGCTGGACACCAACACTGTAACTTTTTAAACTTACAATAAAGCAATAAGTTATTTTTTACCTTTAAAATGAAAATAGTACTATTATTGGTAATAGCAGACAAGAAGTGGAAAATTCTGCGGCATTAAGACTTATTTTCTGGAAAAAATAAACTATATTTTTCTGTTTTGAGATGTTTTCCCCCTTGTATATTGCTTTTAAAGATGCTTGTTGTTTTGATGATGTATGGAAAAAGGCCAATTTTTGGAGTGGAGCTCTGTGTGGGCTCGGGTAAAGATTCTGACTGTCCCTCGCCAAGTTTTCCTTTTTTATTTTTCTTTTCTGACAATTTCAATTTGAAGTTCCTAATAAATTATTCTAAAGCAATTTGTAACAGTATTTTTGATCATGCCGCTGACTGTACATTGTGTTGACAGGCTGTAGTCAATCAATGTAGGCATCATAGTTTTATAAGCTGTTCAATAACTTGAAAGTCCTTCAGATTTGGTTATTGAAAGAACTGAATAAATTATTTCCAAGCCCATGAAATGCCCTGTGCATTTACAGGTTCCAATTGGCAAAAAGTGTAAAAAGCGTTAAAATAAATTAATCTTATTGCAGTGGCATAATCTCACACTAAAAATAATAGAATAAGTTATACTATACAAGGTTTCTAGAGTTTTGTAAGAAAAGATCTCACCTAAAATTTTAAATGACTCAAGCTGTGGCGAGTTTACCTTGCTGCCATCTACAATGAAGATGCTCAGGGAGACAACAGAACATCTGAATCAATATGTGGAAAAACACCTTATATCCAGTGTTAAGTATGGCGGAGGATGTGTGCATCTTTCCCCTTGAAATATGACAAAGATTATGACTTTTGTAAGTAATGACATTTTGATAAGAACTTGGTAGCTTCTGAAACAAAAGCTAAAAAACAGATAATATGTTAAGGAAAAAAAATTTCATAAACACGAGATTCTCCCCATGTTAAATAAATGTACACAAAATTAGTGTTGAATTTTTCAGTCTGAGATTTATTCTACTGTAATCAAAATTATTTTATTTAGAATTTATATACATCTTTTTTCAAAAGATTGTGAAAGGATCAACATATTAGCAACATACAACTCCAAAGGAGGAACGATCAAGTCGACACACAGCTTCAGTTAGACCAGCTAGAAACCACTGATCAGGCCCAAAATCTGGGTGAAGCGATGGACTCAGACCTGAACCTCCAGAGGCACATAAAGACGATCACTAAGTCGGCCTTTTATCACCTGAAGAAAATTTCCAGGATTAAAAGACTAATGTCCCAGCAGGATGTTGGAAAACTCATCCATGCGCTTATCTTTAGTTGAATTGATTACTACAGCAGTGTCTTTGCAGGTTTCCTAAAAGGTCAATCAGAAAGCTGCAGCTGATCCAGAACGCTACTGCATGCATCCTCACTAGAAAGTAGAACACATCATCGCAGTTCTAATGTCTTTATAATGGCTCACTGTATCTCAGAGAATAGAGATTAAAATACTTCTGTTAGTTTATAAATCACTGACCAAAATACATTATATAATTGTTGTCATTGTATCAACCTTCCAGACCACTCAGGTCTCCTAGTTCAAGTCCACTCTGCCGCCCTAGAATCAGAACCAAACATGGAGAAACAGCTTTCAGTTCTTATGCTCCACTAATCTTAAACAAAAAATGCTGAATCCCTGAGTTAAATGAAAACATATATTGGTAAAAGTGCTACTGGGGATAAAGGTTAATCAGGATTTTTTCACCTTGGAACAGAGAGCATAAAGGACCTCGCTGTCCACTGTGAGAAGCAGATCACTGTAAAAGACCCCTCCCCAACAGGCTGTGGCTGAGCTGGCCTCTCCTAGAAGAGGTTTGGAGGAAGGTACAGAGCACCAGGAAGTCTCTGACTCATGGTCCACATGTGGACAAGTTAAAAAAATATTCCAGAACCGTAATGGGCCAGAAGAGTTCTAAGGAGTTGCCAAGAGGAAACGTTTGATTTTATGTTAAGATAATATGCACTCTGGACCAAAAAGCCCAGACTGCATCAATGCATGGGGTTAAAAGCCCTAAAATATTAAAGTTAATTAATGTTAGTCTGTAGTCAAGCTTTTTTTTTTTCTCTTCTTACTTTGCTTTATCCTGCCACTGCAATGTACTTTTTTCATTATGTAGTCTTGCTGCTGAAATGAGTGACTTAAAAAGACTTGCCTTGCCTTGCTGTGGGATAAACAGTAGAATTGCTGCTATTATGCAAGTGGTGGCGGTGGAACTGAGTGTGCATTATATAGAAAACAGCTTTCTACTTGCAGTACATGCTGCGTTTCCATTTAGTTTAACAAGAAGAAAAACTTACCATGCATATACCACACTTAGTACAGTTTGCGACATACAGTATGACAGAGCGCTAGCTGTTATATGAGTTATATGAGGTGCCAGAGCAGCAGTGCTAAACAGTCTGATCCCCCACACTTGCAGTCAGGAGCTGGATAGAGGCCAGCAGGGTCACAGATCCTTTTCCACCTCTCTCCTTCTACCATCTCTGCCTACAAACAGAAGAACCTAAAGAAGCGACACAGAATAACATCCAAAGAACAACATCAAACTTACCCTGCAGATATTGGTTTCTGGATAAACTTTTGACTTCAACACCTCAAGCTGGATTTCCCTTCATTATACTTTTTCCTTCACAGTATTTTGTGATTTTATTCAGCTTTATTTGGGCTGTTGTTTAGTGGTTTTTGTACCATACTGGTTTTGGCTGTCAATGGCAGTCGGTGTGCTTGATTCACACACGAAAAGCTCCATAAGTGAGAGCACGTTTTTGGACCGTGGCTCCTTAGAGAAGCAGGAGCCTCCAGCTCCTCTCCGGAGCTACCTTTGTTTGACCATGCTGGCGTGCTTCTGTCCGGCATATCCCGTCAACATAGTGGCCCTGGTCTTCTCTGTCATGGTATGTATGCTCTACACAGGCTAACTGGGCTGGATTTTAACAATGTTTTTTAAAAGAATGTTTCTAGAATTTAGAAACAGCATGTCAGAGAAGAGAAAACTGCTATAGGAAAGTGTGTTTTTAAAATGCTGTGCTGACACTGCCCTTTAATCTGTGAGTGAATTTCTTGGACCCTGGGATGTAACACAGTCACACATACACCTGCTCTGCCCATCAAACAACCACATCTTCTATTTTTATCCTCTATTTTGGAAAAAGAGAAGAAACTCTAACTGATTCTAATGACAGCAGAATTTCAGTCTGCCAAAGTACACAGTTCTGCAAAAATGGATACTACTTTTTTACATTTTGCCGCATTTCAACCACAGTCTGTAGGATTGTGAAAATGATACGTGGTTTTGTGTTTTGGATCCATTTGTATATTGTCCCGTTTAATCAGACCCAAAATCCAGTTCGATAATTTACCTTGAGAAGTCTCATAATTTAAAAAAAATTCCACCTACAGTATGTGTCACTTGATCTCCGTATAAATCCAGCTTTTCTGTGAAAGCCTCAGAGGTTTGCTAGAGAACATTAGTGAAGAAACAGCATCATGAAGACCGAGGAACACAGCACACAGGTGAGGGAGAAAGTTATGAAGAGTTTTAGGCATTGTTAGGTTCCAAAACAATAGAGCTTTGGTCATCTCACTGAGCACTGCTGAAACTATCCTTTGACTTTAACAAAACAATAAAACACCAAGACATGGTCTTACGTCTAAACAGGCAAGAAGAACTTTAATCAGATTTTCAGCTTAGAGGCCCATGGTAACTCTGGAGGAGCTGCAGAGATCCACAGCTCATGCAGGAGAATCTATTGTAACCAGGTGCGTAGTTAGACCTGGGCGGAAGCCCAGGATGTTTTCTGAATAGGCCCAGACTTCTTGATAGAAGAAATTTAGAAGTATTAAAACGATGCAGCCACAAAATGGTATTGGACTTACCATTTTTATTTAAAAACAATCAGATTTTTTCACTTGTGTTCCATATGATCCCCCCTGCTCCACCTAACCTGACAATGAGTTAAAAGGAGAAGACACTAAATAGTTATTTGCGCACTCGCAGCACCACGAATCCGCAACTACGCGCACAGCCAGAGACGGACTCCATTCTGGAGAAGTCCAGAACGTTCATTACCTGAAAAGTTACACTGCGCGGCTCAAACAGGGGTAATTTCAGAGCAACCGCGGAGCCAACCAGAGAGTGGAAGGCTGGTGGGAGTGTGTGACCAGGAACAGGTGGAAGCAGAGCGGTATAACCCAGACGAAGATAGCGGTACAACCTGAATGCTGACTCAGAATGGGCTAATTGTAAGTTACAGCTAATCACTTATTCACTCAGCAAGACATGAGGTGGAGGTTCACTCTAATGAGCATCTTCAGGGTCATGATGAAGTACAGTGCAGAGCGACTCTCACCTGAGCTACAGGTGAAGTTAAATGATGTGGCTGTGATAGAAAACAGTAGCAAGCTTCTTCTAGACGGATAATGTGAAAATATCTGGTCCTTTACTTCAGTCAAAATAAAAGCATTTAATCCTAACGTAGCTGAACACATTAAAAGGTCCTTCAGATCAACACATTACATCTCATTGCTGCAGCCAGTCTTATAGTCCAGTTCTACATGTAGACAGAAAAAAGTGTTGCTAAATAAACCAGGAAAATATCTCCTGGTTCCAGTAAGACGTAGTAGAAAGAGCTAAAGTAAGCCTCCCACTTCTCTTTCATATCTTACAGGGGTTGGACAATGAAACTGAAACACCTGTCATTTTAGTGTGGGAGGTTTCATGGCTAAATTGGACCAGCCTGGTAGCCAGTCTTCATTGATTGCACATTGCACCAGTAAGAGCAGAGTGTGAAGGTTCAATTAGCAGGGTAAGAGCACAGTTTTGCTCAAATTATTGAAATGCACACAACATTATGGGTGACATACCAGAGTTCAAAAGAGGACAAATTGTTGGTGCACGTCTTGCTAGCGCATCTGTGACCAAGACAGCAAGTCTTTGTGATGTAGCAAGAGCCACGGTATCCAGGGTAATGTCAGCATACCACCAAGAAGGACGAACCACATCCAACAGGATTAACTGTGGTCGCAAGAGGAAGCTGTCTGAAAGGGATGTTCGGGTGCTAACCCGGATTGTATCCAAAAAACATAAAACCACGGCTGCCCAAATCACGGCAGAATTAAATGTGCACCTCAACTCTCCTGTTCCCACCAGAACTGTCCGTCGGGAGCTCCACAGGGTCAATATACACGGCCGGGCTGCTATAGCCAAACCTTTGGTCACTCATGGCAATGCCAAAAGTCGGTTTCAATGGTCCAAGGAGCGCAAATCTTGGGCTGTGGACAATGTGAAACATGTATTGTTCTCTGATGAGTCCACCTTTACTGTTTTCCCCACATCTGGAAGAGTTACGGTGTGGAGAAGTTCCAAAGAAGCGTACCACCCAGATTGTTGCATGCCCATGGGCTGCCATATCATGGCATTCCCTTGGCCCAATACTTGTGCTAGATGGGCGCGTCACTGCCAAGGACTACCGAACCATTCTTGAGGACCATGTGCATCCAATGGTTCAAACATTGTATCCTGAAGGCGGTGCCGTGTATCGGGATGACAATGCACCAATACACACAGCAAGACTGGTGAAAGATTGGTTTGATGAACATGAAAGTGAAGTTGAACATCTCCCATGGCCTGCACAGTCACCAGATTTAAATATTATTGAGCCAGTTTGGGGTGTTTTGGAGGAGCGAGTGAGGAAACGTTTTCCTCCACCAGTATCACGTAGTGACCTGGCCACTATCCTGCAAGAAGAATGGCTTAAAATCCCTCTGACCACTGTGCAGGACTTGTATATGTCATTTCCAAGACGAATTGACGCTGTATTGGCCGCAAAAGGAGGCCTTACATCATACTAATAAATTATTGTGGTCTAAAACCAGGTGTTTCAGTTTCATTGTCCAACCCCTGTATGTGCTGATTCTAAACATACAGCTCTGACTTTAAAGATGCAGAATAATTAAGAAATAACAGGCGGACCATTAATTAACTATTTATACTTACACATGTAATATTATATACACTAAACTAATTAAACAAGGATACAGTTTTACTGAAGGTGAGACATACATACCATATGTATACAGTTATTAATAACTGTAATATTAGTACTGATAAGGTCCAGGATGAGGCTCTATGCTATATTGTAAACACCACAACTTAACACCCTTTCCTCTCAGTGTTTAATAGTAAAAACTGCACTAATGTCTCACATGCAGATCAAAAGACTGGGTTGTAAAATGTTTCATTTATTATTTTTGGCAGGCCAAATTTCTCCAGAAGTGGAATGAAGGGCTGAAAAGATGACGATAAAAGAGAACAGGTTCATAAAAGAAGGAACAATTTTAATAAAATGTTTCGAGAGCTCTTGGCATAATAAAATAAATGTGTTTTAGGATTTTACCATTTGACTAAGATTTAGGAAAATCAACTTTATACCACTTTCCTTTTTTGAAATATAAGAATAAAGACAATGGAGCCTCAGGAGTGGAACACTTTCATGACAATGTAACGTTTAAAAAGGTAATTTATGTAGATGACAAAAGAAGCACGTTTATCTGGCCCGAAGTAAACATTTCTGAGTTTAAGAAAAACGTTTTTCAGCAAAAATTCAGATTAAGTTCTTTTCTAAATACCTCAAAATGTGTCATTATTTGCTTCAGCTAAATGGTTTTTCATCGGGCCTAAAATCTGTTTCTCCTTGTCCTTCATTCAGCTTCTAACAAAAGTAAAAAGTAAAATTATTGCAATACTTTTGTTTGATTCACAATAATTTACATTCAGTCTAAAACCAGCCGAGACAGAGAACTGGTACAATATGTCATATATTATTTTTATTTTGAATTACCTATAAATTGTCTTATTGAAATCTAAATATTTTGGATTTGGGCTAAAGCCCCCAATGTTTTGAGACCCTAAAAACGCCCCTGGTTTTAACTATTCGTCATGCACTCCTAGAAGGTATTACAAGGTTCTTTATTTTATTTCCTCTAGTTTATATATTCATATATAATGTCTGTACTGTGTGAGCACTTGAAACCAAAGTCAAATTCCTTGTTTGTGCACAAAGGCTAATAAAGCTAATAAAGCTGATTCTGATATCCATGTGTTACAAAGGCCCAGTCAAAGTCCAGACCTACATCTAACCAAGAATCTGTGCCAAGACATTAACACTGATGTTTACAGATGCTTTTCATCAAATCTGACTGACCTGGGGACATTTTGCAAAGAAAAATGGGCAAATGTTTCTGTCTCTAGATGTGCGAAGCTGGTTCAGAGCCCGAAAGACTTGCAGCTGTTATTTAATGAAAGACGGGTATACAAACTATCGTCTCTGGAGAGTTGAACACATATTTCAGAATTTCATTTGTAAGACATGTTGAAAAGCAAATATCATCTCCCTTCCACATAACAGTTATGTTCTGGTTTGAGTTGTTTGATCACATAAAATCCAAATAAAACCCTTTAAAGTTTGCGGTTGTAATGTGACCAAATAGGAAGGGTTTAAGTATGAACTCTACAAGTCAAAATATAATTGCTCTATTGCCTACCAACATTTTAAAGATGTACTGAACAATTAAAGAGAGCAATTTAAAGGCTAGAAAACTGCAGCAAACATATGTTTACAATACCATGTTTTATATATTTCTGTCTTTTATTACCCAGTCTAGAAACAGTTATTATCGTGGTGACTATGATGGTTCCAGGAGGCTGGGCAGGAACGCCTTATACGTCTCCACTGCTTCAATCATCATCGGTCTTCTAGTCATTGCCATCACCTGCATTGTTCATTTCGCCACAGTAAGTCAGAAAGCGTGGCCTGTTCGGTGCGACACAACATTTCATTCTCATCTCTACTGACATTGAAGAACGAAATGCTGTAACATGTCGGAGTCATTAGCCGCATGTTTGTGCATGACACTCACTGAATCTATAATATGCCTCTACATGTCTTTCAGAAATTCTTTGATGTTTGAGGCTGTGTTTTATTGTACGCCTCTGTGTCTTACAGATGGATCATTAGCACGGAGAAGGAGGGAAAATAAATACGAGACAAAGGAAACAAAAATCTCTGGACGATCTTACCTGGACTGGCTCTTGTTTGTTCCCCTCTGTTGACAGGATGTGACTCATTTTTATTGCTTTCTACAGCTCAATTTTGAAAACTTTCTTCTTTTTATAAGAACAATCAATATAAATGTGGTCTATTTCTACACTAGATATCACAGATGCTTGGTATTCAAATGTAAATTTCTAGAAGCAACAGAAATCCATGGGGTTTAGTTTCCACAAGGCTAAGACACTGGTGTACTTTATCCTGTTTATTTTTAAGCACAAAGTAGATCAGTGAGCTAGAGCTAATTTCTTGTGGCCATTCCCTGACTTAAAAAAGATCAACATTTATCTGCCTTTCACCATTCTGAAGAGTAGCTTAGACCCCAGAAAAACAGAAAATCATGTATTACTTATTAATAGTTACTAGACATCTGTGAAATGTAATTTTCCAAAATAATTAAGCTACATTTATTTAATAAGAATTGGTTGAGGTGCCAAGAATTATGATACAGGTAACTTTGAAAAAAGGAAGTTGTTTCCTACATTTTAATTTCTACACTAAATTGGTGTACTCATATTAAACGTTAGAGTTTTCAGAAATTAGCAGGAAGAGATTATGCTTCTGCAATTATAGTTAAATTCATTTGAAGGCTTTTTATCCAGGGTGCCAATAATTGTGGAGGTCTCTGTATGTCTGTTCATCGTGATCATGTTGAGTGTGTCAATATTATAAGGTCAGTAACGAATAACTTTCAAGAATAATTTCTCTAAAACAAAATATTTTAACCTTCGGTAAAAACAAGAACTTGTTTTAGTTTACTTTCAACCGATTTTTAAAAACTTGCCCTCTTACAAATTTATTGTTTTTGCATTTTGATCAAACTTAAATGTTTTAGATTATCAAACATTTTTATATCAGATAAAGATACCCTAAGTAAATACAAAATGCTGTTTTCAAATACTGATTTAATTTGTTGAGTGCAAAAAAACTATCCAAATAACCTGACCTGTGTGAAAAGTCAACCTAATAACTGATTGTGCCACCATTGACAAAAAAAACTGTCATGAAGCATTTGTGATAAATGGTGATTGTGATCTTTTTCACTATATTGGAGGGATTTTGGCCCATTCTTCTTTGCTAAATGTATTTAATTCAGGCAAGTTGAAGGATATTTGAGGATAAAAACTTATTTAATGTCATGCCACAGCATTTCAATTGCATTTAAGTCCAGACTTTGACTAGACCACCCTGTGTTTGAGTGCAGACATGATGTTTTTTTTCTGAAATGTTGTTTTAAACCAGATGTAACAGGACACACATCTTCCACTTTTGTCTCATCAGTCCAGAAAACGCTTTACCAAAATTCTTGGTGATCATCAAGTGTTTTAGCAAATGTGAGACAGGCCTTTGTGATCTTTTTTGGTCAGTAGTAATTTTCAACTTGAAATGTTCAATGGATGACATTTAGGCCCCGTTTCTTTCTTATTAACAATGAACACTGACCTTAACTGAGGCAGTAAGACCTTTTCAGGTATATCCAGATTGGTTATTTGACAGCTCGTTTCCATCATTAATTGACATCATAATGTGCAAACTGCTTTTTGTATTTATTCAGATTATGTTTGTTTGATGTGAAAATATGTCCAATGATCTGAAACATTTGAGCATGACAAAAAGAAGCAAAAACAGAAGTAATCTGTAAGATGAAAAATATGTTTTTCACATCAATGTAGCGGCATGCAGTGTTCAGACTTTATTTTAGCAAGCTGCTTAGTAAAAGAGCATTTTTTTTCTAAATGTATTTAATTTTTTTGGATTTTTAAAATATATTTTTTTGTTTTCCTAATCACATTAGTTTCATTCTGTGGAGACATGGAGGTGTTACTCAAGGTCATGCTTAAGTGAAGTAGTAATTCAGTTTTGGTTTGCATTTCAAACATCCATTATTTTCAGGATAATCTGCTGAGTGGAACTCAAGGCAGCTTATTGCCGAATAAAGTTTAAGGTGTTAAGAGTTTTTACACAGACTTTTTATTTTCATCAATAAGTGTGTGAAGCAAACTTTGAACTAAAAGGCTGATTAAAGTCCAAATAAGTAGTTCAAAAGATCTAAGGCTTTACATCTTTTGAAGTAACCAAAATAACTCCTTTCCTTATTTCGTTCTAGAATTGTAAAGAAAAACTACAGTGTCACTTTGATGTTACTTTAAGCATTGAGAGCAGCTCATCTTCTGCTCCCCTTCCTGCTCATAGAGCCAGACGTTTGTACCTGCAGAGTTCAAACCCTAACATACCGCTGTAGTTCCTGTCTTTGCTTCATGTCATGTCAGTCATGTTAGGGAGGTCTCGATCACCATTACCGATCTGGATCATTTAAGATAACACAATATGCTTCGCGAGCTGCACGGTGGCGCAGTGGGTAGCACTGTTGCCTTGCAGCAAGAAGGTCCTGGGTTCGATTCCCGGCCGGGGGTCTTTCTGCATGGAGTTTGCATGTTCTCCCCGTGCATGCGTGGTACTCCGCTTCCTCCCACAGTCCAAAACCATGACTGTTAGGTTAACTGGTCTCTCTAAATTGCCCTTAGGTGTATGAATGAGCGTGCTTGGTTGTTTGTGTGTTGCCCTGCGATGGACTGGCGACCTATCCAGGCTGTACCCCGCCTCTCGCCCATAGACTGCTGGAGATAGGCACCAGCTCCCCCGCAACCCACTATGGAATAAGAGGTAGAAAATGACTGACTGACAATATGTTTCACCACTATTACATGGTCTACTTTAGGATGCTACCGTCTGTCCGATACGTTTTTAGCAGCAACAGATATTTTGTCCCAATCAAAGTTTCTGCAGGAAATATACTGCTCCAATACAGTTTAAACTAGCTAAAGAAAGCTACTGTAATGTTCTGACATCACCTAAAACACACATGGTTTGTCACTTCTCACTAAAGATACACCAGAGGTGTCAAACTTCAGCAGTCTTCAAAAAACTCATGATTCGCTCCTGCTAATACTTTTATGCAAAGCAGTTTGCTGAAGTGCTAGGCTAATATTAGCATTTTTACTCCTCATTTTATTGCGACTTGTTGATAATTCAGCTCGTAACATATCAGTGCGGTTCCAGTTAATCATGTACAAACCCAACTTGGAAGAAAACTTTGAAAAAGTTGTTCTCCTGATTCACAAACTTAGTGCTCTGCTTTGTATGTTGTAAAATGTGTTCAACTCCTCAGTAAGGAAAGTAACTGGCTGTCCTGATTGTTGCATGAAGTTGCTAAATTAAATTATCACTTAATTTCTGTAGTTGGCCATGTGAATGCTGCTGTAATATACATTGGAGGAAGAGGAATACTTTTATGGGAGGGTCAAAAAGTCAAATAAAAAACACTCAAAATATGTTTAAAGCTACCCAATGAACTGTCCATTCTTATTGTGTTCTTATTTTACTTAATGTCACATTTCTAGCTCTTCACCATGGGACTGGCAATGTGACCCAAAAGAGACACTGTCACTTAATTAAAAAAAATGTATTTTATGTTTTTTAGTTTAGTCTGACTTTGTTTATAGCCTTATGATCCAGTGATGGTGGCACAGTTGGTAGCACTGTTGCCTTGCAGCAAGGGAGTCTGGGTTTAAATCCTGTCGTGAGATATTTCTGCATGGAGTTTGAATGTTCTCCCTGTGTATGAGTGGGTTCTCTCCTGGTACTCCAACTTCCTCCTACAGCCTAAAAACATGACCAATTAGGTTAATTAGTCTCTCTAAATTGCCCTTCGGTATGAAAGTGTGTGCGTGCATGGTTAATAATATACAATGGATGGATGTGACCACTATGGCACCTACAAGACATAAACATTTTACCCATAAAAGTTTTAAAACCTACATTAACAATATAAATTAAACCAAAAAATTTGCCCCCCTCAAAATTTTCTTATGTTTTTGCTTTTATCACCTTTAAATGTTTCAGATCGTTAACATGGTTTCTTATCAGAAAAAGATAACCTGTTTTATTTTAGCATACATGAAGGGTTTTTTGAGTTTGTTTAAGGTCATGCCACAGCATCTCAATTGGACAAAAGACCATTGGCAGCCTTCTCCGCACACTGCTACTGTCTGGCAGACGCTACAGATTATTTAAAACAAGGAAAAGCAGATTGAAAAACAGCAATAGCTAAACTTCATAAAGTCAGAATGTAAAGGGAGATGCAATACTGAGAACTGTGCAATCAGTATGAATATCTAGACATTTGTTTTTATAACTAGCTGCTTATATTGTTCTATTTTACATAAATTATTTAATGCTGAATGCACAGACCAGATAGCTTGTTTTGAATGTTGTTGTACTTGTGACAATGACAATAAAGAATATTCTAGTCCTGACATTGACTGGGCCACTTCAGAAAGAGACAAAGAAAACCTTTGTTTTTGGCGTGTCCCGTTGCATAAAATAAGTGCACTACAGCTTAAGGTCACAAACCGATAGCCAAACATTGTCCTTTAGGAGATTCTGCTAGAGGGCAGACTTCATAGTTCCGTCATATATGGCAAATCATCCAGCTCCTAAAGCATCAAAGCAGCCCCAGACCATCACACTACCACCACCATGTTTATGAGGTTCTTGATTTGAAATGCTGTTATTTCTACAACAGATGTAAGGGTTCACACACTTTTCCAAAGAGGTCCAGTTTCTTCTCCTTAGTGCACAGAATAGTTTCCTAAGAGTCTTGGGAATGATCAAGATGTTTTTTTTTATCTGAGATGGGCCTCTGTGATGTTTTTATGTGTGTTTTTTTTTTTTTTTACCTTGGAACCCTCCAATAGATTAAATTTATGCACTGTCCCTCTTATTTAATCATAAACACTGACCTTAACTGAGGAAAGTAGGACTTCAATCCTTTAGATGTTGTTCTGGCGTCTTTTGTGACCTCCTGGATGAGTTCTTGATGGAGATCTTGGAGTAATTTTGGTCGACTGGCAACTCTTAGGAAGTGACTTTTGTTTCTTATTTGTTCTTAATTTCTTTTTTTGCTTTACTTCATGCTCCTTGACAGGTTCAATCAATAATATTTATTTCATTTTATAAGTCTGACAGTAATAAAACCTGGGTGTGTCTAATGAAATTAAACTCAGTTTTCCAAAAAAATTTGGTCAATCACAGTTAACTTATGATTTAAAATGGGGCATGATTACATGTTCACTTAGGGCCAGTTTGGTTTGGATGGCTTTCCTTCCTTAATAAAAATTGTGATCTGAAAACTGCTTTTTCTATTTACTGAGGAGATGTTTGTCAGATATGATCTGAAATGTATGTGTGACAAATAAGCAACAATAACATAAATTGGTACATAGACAAAGACCTTTACAGCTCTGTAAACATATTGAAAGAAATGGTCAGTCTGAAATATTTCTACTTCCCTCATGTACCTTGTATTGCAAACCGCCTCCCTTGGACTCCTTTGTGATGTTGGACAAATCATAGTATATTACCAGCTAAATATAGCAGATTCATCTCCATCTTTGACTGTGATGGAGACTGCCCACTCCATCACAGTCAAACAAATCTGACCCTGCTGCAATGTGACTGAAAGGTGTAAAGAGAAGCTGAAAAGGTAGGAGGAAATAAAAGTGGTGATTCAGATTAGGTTAGCCGAGCTCCATGATCCTCTGAGTCTGTTTCATCTCATGACTCATTTCAGTTTTTCATTGTTGTTATTTAAAGCATCACTTTCCAGCTGTTTTTAGATGCTTCACAGCCCTCCTTGAGCTAAAATTGTGCCCCGAGCGCCCTTCATGACACAAATAACACCTACCGGCAACACACACAAAAAACCCTTGTGTGAAAACATATCTCCTCCATGCAGGTGGAAGTCAAAGCAGCCCTCCTTGATAAGTTCGTTTTGATGCAGCCATTGTAATGCACTTGGACAAGTCAGTTTTAGCAGTAATCTTTGCTCTATTATCTCCCGTCAGTTGAAAGGGAAATGCAACACGATTGTAGTGCAGCCTCTTTGATGTTGCACCAAAGCAAAACTCAAGAGGACGAGATGAAAAATGAGTGCAGGGATTAGGCGACTTGAAAGAATTTAGCCAGATTATCAAGGGATCAAGGTAGACTGCAAACTGATTGGCATACTCTGTAAAGGAGAAAATGTCACACAAATACAATTAGCCGAAGCAGCTTAATGTCAGTTTTATTTTTTACATTCTTACATCAAAACACATTTGATGTCTTTATCTGCTATACAATATCAAATCACCTGTAGCCGTGCATCTGTGTTATTAACAACACTGTTGACTGTATGCTCTGAGAGTCGTCCGTGACTCATATGAAGTGCTGAAATAGTCCTCTCAACCAAACTGCCTCCATTAGCACCACATTCTCCATATACACATATCTCATGACACATTCCTTCTATTCAGGAGTTTCATGCAGCTGCATAAATGAAATGTGATAATGGTGGGAATGAGGCAGAGCAGGTAGAGAACATGAAATGTATTCAAGTAGATGAGATCAAAAGCTCTCAAGGATTCTGCTTTTATAACTGTTTTTTCATTATTGTATTAGAAAAACTAATTCTTATTCCATTTATGACAAAATAAACTGTGTACACAATCGCTACATATCAACTTATCTGGAAGTGAACGGATGCATGTCAACAAAATTAGCTGATATTACATACAAGCATAGCATTACATTAGCGCATATTTTGAGTGTTATAAAGGGCAGCTGGCTCTAATATCGATGGCTTTTTTTAAACCTCTGCTGAGATAGTGTGTATTAAACAACTCTGATCAGATTTCATATCAGCTGTTTAGTACAGAAAGCTTGAGTAAAGTGAAAACTCTTTCAACTTGTAAAAGTGATGAAAAGAAAGAAAAAGCTGAAAAAAGCAAAACTTTTCCACCAAACATTGGCATTATGAAACAAATCATGCATTTGCTAATTGCCAGAATAATGAAAGAGAGATGTTTTTTACCCTCTTCAAACTTAGAAACTCTTTGGGTGATTTTCCATTTGGAAGGTTTATTTTTGCTCTAGCTTTGACTTGCAGGCAGATGTCTTGAGATGTCACATCAAAATTTCCAGATAATGTTCTTCCTCATGATGACAATGTTTCGTGAAGTTCACCAGTCTCTCCTGCAACAAAATGTCCACACAACATGATGCTGCCACTCCCGTACTTCACAGTTGGGATGGTTTGTGAGTTTAGTTTCATCAGACCACAAGACATGTCTCCAACAATTATCTTTGTCTCTGAGAGTGTTTGCAAAGTGTAATCTGGCTTTTTATGCTGCTTTTGGAGTAACGGCTTCTTCCTCTCTGAGTGGGCTTTCAGCCCATGTCAGTGCAAAGCTTGTTTCACTGGGAAGAATGAAACTCTCTTACCAGCTTCAGCCGGCATCTTCACAAGGTAATTCGCTTTTGATTTTTTGGCTTTTAGCAAATGGAAACAATGTTGATAATCCTAAACTTTCATCTGATTTTAAGTCGCTGAGAAGATTTTGTTTCTTTTTCTTTTAAACTGAATTTCTTTGTTCTTGTTTACAAGTTGTAAACAAGTATGTCCTAATCACTGATTTAACAGTGTTCCCAGAGTTAATGGCGCTTTGGGAAACCCTTATTTGATTTTGTTCTCTGAACTGTTGTAAGTCATCATCTTTTATAGCGTTAAAAAAAAAAGTTTTTTTTAATGATATTTTTATTGCATGCTTTGTGATGCTTTCTGTACCAAATTTTTAACTTTAATTAGTAGTAAAAAAAATTTCATATTTTATTTTTAACGTGTCCTGTCTGGCAGAGTTGCACAAATTACTTATAGTGCCTTAGAAAATTATTTATGCTCCTTGAACTTGCTAGGCTCAATCTTTTACTACGACCTAGTTTGATAAATTAACACAAAGATGTGCTTAATTGTAAAGTTGAAATAAAAGGGTACGTTTGTTAAAAGTTTTACAAAAGGAAATTTGAAATTTGTGCATTTGTGTTCAGCCTCTTATTACATCGATACCCTTAAATAAATTCCAGACCTTCAGATAATTAGTAAATGGATTCCATCTTTGTGTAATTTTATCTCAGTATAAATTCATATGCTCTGTGAAGGCCTTAGAGACTTGTTTGAGAACAACATTAGAGAACAAACATCATCATAAAGACCAAAGAACACAACAGACAGGTCAGGAGGAAAGTTGTGGAGATGTTTCAAGCAGGGTTAAGTTAGAAGTCAATATCCAAAGCTTTTAACGTCTCACAGAGTACTGTTCTACTTAATTTATGAAAATATGGCATAGCTACAAACCTAGTGACACATGATCGTCTTCCTAAACTTACAGACCAGACAGGGAGAGTAAGAAGCAGGCAACAGACCCATGGTAACTCGGAGGTGCAAAGATCCAAGACTCAGGTAGGAGAATGTGTTGAAAGGACAACTATTCATTTTATGCTTCATAAATCTGATCTTTAGAAAAGGGTAGCAAGATGAAAACCTCAAGAAATCCAGTTTGCAGTCTGCCACAAGCCATGTGGAGGATCGACAAAACAAACATGTTGAGGAAGATGTTCTGGTCAGACAAATAAGAAACCTTTTTGACATGCATGCAAAACCCTATCTAAGGGAAACTGACATTGCACATCACCCTGAATACACCATTTCCTTGGTGAAACATGGTGGTGGCTGCATCATGCCTTCTAATTAAATCAAACTAAAATACATCAAAGTTTGTCTCTGTAATGTGACAAAATGTAAAAAGGTTGTACAAGGGACTGTATGATTCTGCACAACAACAACTCTTTTCAGGGGACAGCTCTGCACGCTCCCAGCAGTTTTCCCAGTGGCCTTTTTTAAATTGCCACTTGAAATCTGAACATCCAAAGGGAGTTGTAGGACATGATGAGCACTCTCTGGTTGTTTTGTCCCTCACTGGTTGTAGGAAAATCAACCTAAACCATGTCAGGTGGACTAAGGCCTTTGTCAATGTGGCAGTAAGGTTATCCTTCTTTTAGATTATTCTGCCGTTACAGAGCAAAAAGGTGCCTGGGGTCACTGTTATTATGGAAAACATTAGGGATCTCATTATGTGCAAACAACATCTAGAAGACATATTGATACAGAATATTAAAGCAGTAAAAGTGGTGAAATGTCCCCTTCAGTTTTGAACACCAACAGCATCCCTCAGCTCAGCACCCCACAGCATTTCCACTCTTTCTAATTCTCCTTTGCTGCATCTCACAACAGAAAGTTTCAGGACATATCAGGCCCCATCAATTTCCACTGATCCAGCGTACACTACTTGTGTTTATCTGCCAGAGTAATATGCTTCCTCATATTAGGCTAATTCATTTGGGATTTCTTTGGGGTAATTCAGCAGTTAATGACCTTTCATAAAGAGACTAATATGAGCTACTGTTCATTAGCGATTTCAGAGACCAGTATCTCTGATTAACTAATGAGCGGTGCTGCTGACGAACAGCATGAGAGCTACTTTAATCATACTACCTATACGCAGTTTGCCATGTTACAACCACAAACTTTATTGTAATTTATTGGAGTTTAATGAGATAAGCCAAAATCAAGTAATATATAATTGTAAAGTGGAATGAAAAGAATATATATTTTCTATTTTTTCACACATGAAATACACAAATAAAAAATTCCCAATAAAATTTGTTGAAGATTGTAGTGACAAAATGTAAAAGATGTTCTATTGGCATAACAAACATGCAAGGTACTGTAATAGTGATGGTAAGCTTAATAAACCACGATTATCTGTCAGAGGAAAAGCATTTACTGTGATCATCTTATTAGGCTGGATGTTATGATTTTGCAAAGCTGTTATAGCTGATAACAATCAGGCATAAATAAATGCATGTACAAGAAAAGTGGTGACAAAAAAGCTATTTTTCTCCAAATACAGCCTTGTTAGAGGTCCCCCCTCTTTCTTGCAGCCATTTGTCTTCAGTGTGACAGGGGTGCCCTTTGAAAATACACATGTGGTACGAAACTGGGTCACGACTTTTGCCTGCGCACATTAGAAAATTATGGATGATCTGTATATCTTGTTTCGTTGTACCATGATAGCTCTGAATACTAATGACTGCTGACATTTATCACATAAAGATGTACAACAGCACCAGACAGTGGGACAGCCAACCGAAACCTTGTTATTAAAGAAAAATTCAAAGACCACACAATCTTGTGTCCAGACGTGTCAGTAATAATGACTTCTCTAGAGAGGAACCGCTCGGGATGGTCTCAGAAACACCAGCGTTTTCTGTTTAGATGTCATGAAAAATATCAGATTTACCAAGATCTTATCGCACTGAAACAAAGATGTAGGCAAATATAAGAAACAGAGAGATAATGATGCTGTACTGTATCAAACTGAGAAAAAAATGTTGTGGTGTTTTATTCTACTCTGAAGAAGAAGAAGCCCTGCACCTTTTAGACATGCAACACTCTGATGGTTTGCATCACTGTGTAGAAGGATTCATAAGGAGCCCAAACACACTTCAAAGCTTTGCAAAAACTCCTTTATGAGGAGATAATAGCCTGAGCTAAGGGCTGAGAGTGTCTGTCACAGCCTTTCCTGCACAATGAAACTCTTAAATCACATCAGAAAATGCTGCTTGAAATATGCATCATGCTAAAATTGTATTTTTTAGCAGATTTTATTAAACTGTTTATAATATCTCAAATGCATAAATGTCATGCAGGAAAAATGTGCATGCAGCATATTGTTTTTTGTGTATCTTTTTGTTCTCTTTATTAAAAGCTACATTATGCATTTATTAAAGTGACTCCTGAGTCTCTTACACCAAAAATTTATATTATTATTATTACTTATAAGTACACACGAACTAAGAATGTGCCATAAAGCAGATTCCTGGCCTCAATATGTGATAAAGCTTACAATTATAGTGTTAAAGTTTCATCTGTGACATGAAGTGAGCATGCTCAACAGTCCTGTTAGCATGAGCTGATACCAACATACAAAAACACAAATCCACATGTTTTTGAAGACAGAACATCATGGCATACTCTAAGACAGCGAACACAAGAAGCAGCAGCATAAATTCTGCAACATACAAACTACTCTAAAAAACTCATCTAAAATTACATACCTTGGGGTTTCACAAACAAATATTTATATACAGTGGTATTTTTATTGGGATTTGGTTGGATTGTTATGGTATTTAGTTAAATAAATTGCAATGTTTTAGTTGTGACTGAAAGTGAGCGATCTTTAGACCCCAATCACTATTTCCGATGTATTTAGACAATAAACCTTCCTGAGTTTCAAGTTAAAGGTTCAAACTGATCTGCATTCTTTCTGCTGCAATATTAGTTTTGGCCTCTAGAGGGACCTCAAGCTAAAGGTTCTGTTGCTGCTTTTGGTTCCCAGCAATGAAACATAATAAAATGAATACTCAGCTCTGAAAATACAGACATACAGCAAACAGAAAGTGTGCTTTTAGCCTATTGGAATGATATATTATTTATAGAACAGCCTGCTGTAGTTTGCTGTGTTATAGCTATATATTTATGTTTTCTCTATTTAACATGGGTCTCTTTAATATCAGATAAATGACCACAAACATCCAGAATAGTGAACATTAACATTTTGTTTAGGTTTTCGCGTATTCCACCTAAACCTGAGACATAACGTAACAAATTATTTTATTTTCTCTGAGTAATGTGCTTTGATTTTACACTAATAATAGCTCATTAATGCTTATTAAAATACCCCCAGAGAGATTTCAAGTGATTGCTTAAAATAAACCTGGAACAGAAGTACTTTTTTCTGTCCTATGAAGTTCTTTTGGGCATACAGTCCATTCTACTGTGGATGAAGTGCTAATTCACCATTCTCTGGATAATCAGAAACATTTCCATCATGACTTCCTGTCTGCTTTAAAGTGCTTCATATTACAACCAATAACAGTTAGAAAAGTGTGGTGTACCTTTGTATTTATAAATCCATACTTGATAGAACCACCTAGTGCAACTCTTTTAGTGTCTTTTAGCAGTCTCTACTAGCTGTGAGGGACTTTTATCCATTTTTCTTTGCAAAACAGTTCCACCTAAGTCAGGCTGGAGGGAGACATCTATGAATATAATTTTCAAGTTTTGCCGAATATTCTCACTTGGATTTAGGTATGGATTTTGACTATTTCTAACACATGGAGATGCTTTGATCTAAACCAATTCCTTGTAGCTCTGGCTCTATGTCTAGGGCTGTTGTCCTGCAGAAAGGCCAACCTTCCTCTTAGTCTCAAGTATTTGGCAGCTTCTAACAGGTCTCTTCTGCCACCAACACATTTTACATTGTGGATTTTATGTTCAGGGCAATGTGCGATGTTAGTTTCCCCTACACACAAAGTGTTTTGTATGAAAATTTAAAAGTTACATATGGGTTTCATTGGACCAGATCACTTTCATATGTTTCTCTACTGGCGAACTACAAACAGAACGATTTATGGCTTTCTTTCAACAATGGCTTTGTTCTTCCCACATTTACATTGATGTCATCATTTTCGGATGATAGATTAAACAGAGCTCCATGAGACATTCAGAACTTGGGATATGACTTCTGAATAACTTTCTCTCTGACCTGTCTGATGTGTTCTTGGTCTTCATGATACTGTTGTTTACTAATTTCCTCTAACAAACCTCTGAGGTAGCAGTATTTATAGTGACCTGACATTGGTTGAACCAGATTTAATTTGGGGGCATCGGAGGAGTAGGCACATCCCACCTATTTTTATTTTATTTATAAAACATTCTAGAAAAGCAAGCATCTTTGTTTTTCTACTTCACTAATACCCTACTTTGTATTGCCACTTAAAATCCCCCCAAAAAGACGGTGATGTTGTTGTTGTAACGTGACAAACTGTGAAAAAGTTCAAAGGACCGTGTTAATTACTGGACGACTCTGCAGCACATCAAGACTGCAGTTTTAGAAGCTACAGTGCAGGCCTAATGTTTGTCAAAAAGCAACAAAGCAACTTTATCTAAGATGCACAATGATGTAACGTTTTATTTCTGTCAGCAGAAGAAAACACCGAAGGCTTTAGAAATGTTCATTAATGGAGTGTCATTGGTTTGAGGAGACAGGCTGAGACAAAAAGCAACAGCACCACCAGGACAATGGTTCAGGACAGAAACAGCTGCAGGACTTGGATGAACTTTTCAGTAACTGTTGACATTTTACGTTGGTGTAATAGAACCACTGGCAACTATTACAGCCACACTGACTGAAACCTAACAGTGGACCTTCCCATAGTTGCTCATTGTAATTTCCTGCTGTTTCCAGGACTGGATCAAACATCTAAAATAAATTGTTGAAACATTGTCTACACTGCAGTGGAAGGCACAAGTTATTGTTTTTTTCTGACAGTCAGCTTTGCTTGTTTTCTGTCATAACAACCTCCACATCTCTTCCTCCTGTCTGCAGCAGGAGACCTGTGTAATTACATCTGAAGCGTTCTCCTCTCCCCTACGGTTGATATCACTGCTGACATCTACTTGCACAGCCCTTCCTCTCCCTCTCTCTCCAGCATCTCGGTTGATTGGAAAGCTCTTGCGCTGCCAGTGTGCGGTCCTGCTTCGTCATGTGTGTAGTGCATCGGAGCAGATGGGGAAGCAAAGGAAGGGGCAGAGATGAAAGAGAAGAAAGACTGCGGCAGGCAGCTAAAGATGGAACTGCCCTCCATGTGAAAAGAAACGGACAGTGGGAGACGACAGGAAAATTTCTTTAAAGACTCTTTCTGGTAAGTGATATTAAAATGAATGTCCTCAGTTAGATAGTAGTGCAGCATGATTAAGCAAATTTGAAAATCTTAACACCCTTAGTGGCATGAATTGATATTAAAAACAGGCAATTGAAGAGATAACTCATGCTTCTTAAAATTGAACACAAGATACACAAAAACAAAGTGTTGCAGATCACGTTTCTCTAACCTTCCTCCCAAGTAAGGCTCGAAGCTCCACCAATCCACCTTAAATCCTCACAGTGACTTTATCAGATCCACAGGTTTTCTTTTAGTTTTAAAGCTCCAAAGGTCTCAGAATCACATGGAAGCCATCAGGGAAAATAATCATAAAATATCGTTAGAAAGAATCAGTGGATTCAGCTGATTTGAGTTAAGATACTTATAGAGGTTTTATAATAATGATGTAAACATTCCTTGAGAAAGCAGAACTATAATAAAGATTTATTTTTGTACCACTACAGCAAAAATATGCTGTGCCATTCTTGGAGCAGACGTCAAAACAGATCTTTAAGTAGTTCCAAATGGCCATCTGAATAATGACGAGGCTCTTATAGTCTCTGCTCCAAACCCCAAAAAAAGGATTATAGTTTTTAACCCAATGTTTGGTTAAAACTACCCAACTTCTGTGCTAAAAGCATAAACCTGCATTTGGATTGAAAAAGTAACCCAGTAAAAGCAAAACGTTTATAAATGTGATAAATTCCTCAAACTAATCCACTCTGACCAGCCGATGAGCCGCACAAAAACAGCAACAACCAACTCAGTCATAGTTAGATGAGCGGTAGCTACGAACTACACACTCCAAATAAAAACTGTTGCATTATGAAGATTAATAAATAGGAGGTACCACCTCAACTGATTCCTTTTGATGCTGAGGGGCAGCAGCTTAAATCCGAGCTCATCCAGATGATCAAACTCTTTATAATATCTCAGCCACCCTACAGAGGAAGCTCATTTTGGCCGTTTGTGTCCGATCAGCAATGGTAAGAGTTGAAATAAAAACAGGCTGATAATTTAAAAGCGTTTTTGGCTCAGCTTTTTCTTCAACACAATGGACCAGAGCAAAGCTCTCCTTGCAGCAGACAACGCCACAATACATGTAACTCTCTCCTGCCCCATCCTACCATCACTCATGAACAAGACACTGAGATCATTGAACTCCTTCACTTAGGGGAATGACTGACCCCTCACCTGGAAGGGAGCAGACCTCATTTGTTGATTAGAAGCAATGCTGTCAAATTTGGAGGGATTTTACTTTAAGACTTAAGAAATGTATCGTTTAAAAAAACTGTAAAATAAGAACTGATTTACAATAACATGCACATTTGATAATTTTGGTGTGTGTTTTAAATGAAAATGAACGTATTATTTAACATAGTGTGACTATTGTTTATATAGTTAACAAGGACTAGGTTGATCATTTACATTGCACAAAATAAAACAAACGTTTGAATAAAGCAGTCATTTTATCAGTTTTCCTTTGATCCATTTAACAGTTTAATTCCAGTTTTTGTCTCATGTCTGTAAAGGTCACAAAGTTTAAATCGAAGCGTTCATTTGGTCTTAGAATGCATCTCAGGGCATTATGAAACTAATACAACAACGAACACATTTTCTTACAATTTTACGATATTTATATAGACTTTAATTTATGAAAGTTTATAAGCACCCTAAAATTAAAATGCACAAAAACTAATGTTCGGCTTTCGTTGATTTGTGCTATTCTGGTGTTCAATTTCTAACATACCATATAAACAAATGGTAAAATATTATAAATAACATTCAGGCCATTTCTTAATGTTCTTCAATATTAACACAGCCTCACTGTGTGTTAATATCTGGAAAGATATGCATGTGAAAAATACAGCAGCTTATCAGTGATTACTGATGTGATTGCAGAAACCTAACAGTGGATCTGCAGTGGTTGATTGCATTTTGAAAATGCACTTCATTTTAAAGGACTAATGAAGCATATACAACATCTGCTGCATGTGCATTTTTTTAACCAGCAACAGCCAAACATCAAGGCCAGTTTATTTATTTCACTGCCATCATGGAACGATGCTTTACATGACATATTTATTTAGTTTTGGAGGAAATCTTCTAGGATCTTCATTTGAAATTAGAAATACAAATGTTATCAGAAAATAATTAAATACATCTGATAATACAAGATCTGTTTTTTATCTCATAGCGTGTGGAACAAAAAGCAAAACAGAATATCCACTCTAATCTACACTCACTGGCCACTTTATTAGGTGCACCTGTCCAACTGCGTGTTAACGCAAATTTCTAATCAGCCAATCACATGGCAGCAACTGAATGCATTTAGACATGTAGACATGGTCAAGACGATCTGCTGCAGTTCAAACCGAGCATAAGAATGGGGAAGAAAGGTGATTTAAGTAACTTTGAACGTGGCATGGTTGTTGGTACCAGATGGGCTGGTCTGAGTATTTCAGAAACTGCTGATCTACTGGGATTTTCACAAACTACTTCTAGGGTTTACAGAGAATGGTCCGAAAAAGAGAAAATATCCAGTGAGCGGCAGTTCTGTGGGCACAAATGCCTTGTTGATGCCAGAGGTCAGAGGAGAATGGCCAGACTGGTTTGAGCTGATAGAAAGGCAACAGTAACAGAAATAACTACTCTTTACAACCAAGGCACGCAGAAGAGCATCTCTGAAGTGTCAGCTAAGAACAGGAAACTGAGGCTACAATCTGCACAGGCTCACCAAAATTGGACAATAGAAGATTGGAAAAACATTGCCTGGTCTGATGAGTCTCGATTTCTGCTGCGACATTCAGATGGTGGGGTCAGAATTTGGTGTCATGAAACATGAAAGCATGGATCCATCCTGCCTTGTATCAACGGTTCAGGCTGGTGGTGTAATGGTGTGAGGGATATTTTCTTGGCACACTTTGAGCCCCTTAGTACCAATTAAGCATCGTGTCAACGCCACAGCCTACCTGAGTATTGTTGCTGACCATGTCCATCCCTTTATGACCACAGTGTACCCATCTTCTGATGGTTACTTCCAGCAGGATAACGCGCCATGTCATAGAGCACAAATCATCTCAGATTGGTTTCTTGAACATGGCAGTGAGTTCACTGTACTCAAATGGCCTCCACAGTCACCAGATCTCAATACAATACAGCACCTTTGGGATGTGGTGGAACGGGAGATTCGCATCATGGATGTGCAGCCGATAAATCTGCAGCATCTGTGTGATGCTATCATGTCAATATGGACCAAACTCTCTGAGGAATGTTTCCAGTACTTTGTTGAGTCTATGCCACGAAGGATTAAGGCAGTTCTGAAGGCAAAAGGGGGTCATTTTCTGTTTCTTTTCTGTTTTAACATTACATTTTCTTAATGCTATTTATTTTAGTGGTTAAAGCAATTCTTGAATTCAGCCCCCCAAACTGAGGGGTTGCACTGAAAAAAGTCCATGACATTTCATTCACATTCAGGCACTTCACACTACAAATTATTCATAGCATAATTACCTGAGTCAATATGACTTAGGCAATTATGCTATAAGGCTCAGATTTTTTTCATTTTTAAAAAGATAAGATAAAAAAATCTATCGAAACCAATCTTGCCCGATGTTAAGAATCTGAATCAGAATTAGAATCAGCTTTATTGCCAAGTTTGTACAGACAAACAAGGAATTTGACTCTGGTAAACTTTGCTCTCAACAATAAAATATAACTTTTTAAATGTACATATATACACAATTGACTTCACAATGGAATATAATGTGCATGGTGTTGTCCTGACTGTCAAGTGTTAATCAGAGAAACAGCCTGGGGGAAGAAACTGTCTCTGTGGTGGGCTGGTTTTAGCAGACAGTGCCCTGTAGCGCCAACCTGAAGGTAAAAGTCTAAACAGTTTGTGTGCAGGGTGTGTGGGGTCTGCAGAGATTTTAGCAGCTCTTTTCCTGACCCTAGACCTGTTTAAGTCCTGGACAGAGGGAAGGTCAGCCCTGATGATTCTCTCTGCAGACCTGATTGTTCGTTGCAGTCTGGACCTGTCCTGTTTTGTGGATGAGCCAAACCTTAGACAGACTGAATTATGGCAGTGTTGAAGATGACCAGTAGCTCCTGAGGAAGGTTGTACTTAAGTTTCCTCAGGAAGTACAGTCTCTGCAGGGCCTTCATCCGAAAATTGTCTAAGTGTGAGGACCATCTCAGGTTTCGAGAAATGAGGAACCGGAAGTAGTCCACAGCAGACACAGTGTTGTTCAGGATGGTGAGGGTGGTGTTCTCCGAAAGTCCACCATCATCTCCACAGTCTTGAGTAAGTTCCAGGTGGTTCTGACAACACCAGTGTACCAGCCGATCCACCATCTGTTTGTATGCAGACTCATCACTGTCCTGGATCAGTCCAATAACGGTGTCATCTCAAAACTTCAGGAGTTTCACAGACGGGTCCGCTGAGGTGCAGTCATTTGTGTAGAGGGAGAAGATAGAGTGAGGATAGAACACATTCCTGGGGTGCACTGGTGCTGATAGTTCTTGTGCGGGAGAACATGATCCCCAGCCTCACCTGCTGCAGGTCCTTCAGAAAGCTGGTGATCCACTGACAGGTGGAGGCCGGGACTTTGAGCTGGATGAGTTTCTGGTGGAAGATGTCTGGGTTGATAGTGTTGAAGGCCAAGCTGAAGTTCACAAACAGGGGTGGTCGAGGTATTGCAGGACGAAGTGTAGTTCCAAGTTGACTGCATTATCTGCCCTCCTGTTTGCCCGGTAGGCAAACTGCAGGGGGTCCAGCAGGGGGCCTGTGATGTCCTTCGGGTGCTTCAACACCGGTCGCATAAAGGATTTTATGGCCACAGACATCAGGGCGATAGGCCCGTAGTCATTTAATCCTGTGATGGTGGGTTTCTTGGGTATTGGGATGATGGGGGAGCGTTTGAAGCAGGAGGGGACCTCACACAGCTCCAATGACTAGTCAAAGATCTCAGTGAAGATGGGTGCCAGTTGGTTGGTGCAGGCCAAGACCACTTGTTCTGTGCATTTCTTTTAATTCAGCCCCACTGTAGTGTTTCTGGGCCTTGACTAGGCCAGATAAAAGCTTATTGAGTTGAATTGGGATTACTTTTCACAATGGGCCAGGTTGATTCAAAAAAGTTGCTTCACCTGATAAAAATACTCTTAATTTAAAAATGGATATTTTGGTTGATTTTAAATCTGAAACGTTTAAAAAAGAAAAAACACAAGACATCATTGAGTGGTGGGCATGTTTTACTTTTCATCTGCATCAACTTATAGGCATGAATCTCAAAAAACTAGACGAACAGTACAAAAAGTGTCTTTGACAAACACATTTCTTTGAAGTAATCAACAGTGATCGTTGATAAAATGGGTTTGTTAAACACTGAAAAGTTTGACTGTACAAAACAACATAAAGACTACAATGAATATTAGTGACTACACGCTGGAGGACATAACGATGCATCTATTGTTCAAGTTCAGTAAAATAAAAGACATGATCATACAAATGTTGATGACAAATTAATCCTGACTGAAATCATCACTGTTCACTGTTTTTCAGAATGTTGGTGTAAAAATGAATGTCAGAAAACTGACATATGTTAATTGTTCTATTTGGTTCTTTTTTTTACAGACTCTGACTACATTTACTGAAATACAATGGAGTGTTTGCATTGTGCAGCCTGTGGTGCAATCCTCAGAGTGAACCGAGGCTAATTTCTGTTGACTTGTCTCACCTTAAAGGAGCTACCAAGATAAACAACTTTCACCAACTTTCACCTCGGGTGGGAAACATGCAGACAAGCTCTCTCTGCTGTTGCTTTGTCTAAATGTTCTGCAAAGTTCAACCTTTTTAATAACTCACTTTCTAAATGTAAACAGATTAAATGATATGAGTTGTTTTATATATAAGATACTTGCATACCATCTAATAACAATATTAATAAATAGGTATGTTATATATTTTAGTCATATTGGAGCTAACTAATTGTAGAACCATATGAATTAGTTAAGTCTATCTGTGGCCATGAGTATATATGATCCTGCAGATTAAAACTGTTACAGCTGAATCTCAGCAGTTCAGCATCCATCATGGAAGCTGTAGAAAACTCCACGGGATTATCCACAGCAGCCTTGGTGGCCATTGCCTGCAACACATTAATTGCCGTCCTCCTCCTCCTGCTCTGCCTGATTGTCTACCGAGCCTGCGGCGTGCCTTCTAGTCCAGAGAGGCTGCCTGTGTTAGACCCAAGTGAAGCAGAAACCCAGCAGATGAACAAGCACAAGTACCTGTTGACCTCTTGACTACAGAACGATGAGTCAAATGTAGCCACAAGCGAGGGAGTCGATGCCTGCCGCTACAGCTTGAGTAAGCACGAGGACTGAATGTAAACGGGAAAATACTGACTGTTCTTCCTTACTGATACTTTCACCCAGCTATCCCTTAACAAACATGTTTCTTAGGGTAACAAAGCACGTCCCAGAATACCAACGTGATGGTACAACTGGCTGCAAAACATAGGATTACCTCAGCCACATGGAGGGGTACACAGAGGTAGTGAGAAAGGTTAGTTTTCTAACTATGTTCTCTGATCTCAGTGTGGCTGGAAAAAACCTAAAAGCTAACCTATGGTGAACACCTGGACTTGAAAGCTTATGTGGAGAGTGTGCATGGTAATGTCACTCAGCTAAAGTTTGATCAGGTTTACTTTAAAAATGTGCCCTCTTCAACATGTCGCTAACTCTGACATCTGCTTCTGGCTGCAATGATGGGCCACTCATCCTGGACTGAGTCAAAGAGGAAATGATTTTCAGATACCATAGGGACCCTGCAAATGTTTCCTGCACTGCTCCAAATATATTAATCCTGCAACATGTAAACCGTTTATCTGATCTTGTAACTTTCCATTTAACAGAGCATGAAGCACTGTTTAAAGACTATCGTATGTACCTTTCAGTTTACAGTCCTCCGGAGATTTTCCTGAGATTAAAGCTGCACCTAATAAAGAGAAAGTTATAGAAATGGTTTCTGACTGTGTTGTTGTAATCACCTTTAGAATGAAGTACCTTTCTCAAAATTGAGTATTCCCCCTATCTAAACTTAAAGGGCTAGTTCTGGTGTGACCCTGTGAATATGCAGTTAATATATTACCTTTGCTACATAACTTTCAAATCGTCTTCATTATAAATCCAGATAAGTTGGACCAAGGCTGTAGATAGATCTGGCCTAAGGTTGTATGGGGCCCTAGAAAGAATATCATTATAGCCCCACTTCTCACTAAACCCTTGGTAATCATGCTGTGCTTGCTTTGTCTTGGTAGACGGAGGCTTGAGGGAAAGATGTAACCCCTGAGTTGAAGGTATTCTTTTTGTAAGTCAGAGAACCATTGGGTTTTGTTACGTTTTGTTTGTTGGTTCTGCTGTAGGTTTCTTTCTGTTAAAAGGGAATCACCACTTTCCACAGTCACCACATGCTTACTCGGGAGGAAGAATTGCTGCAAAGTCAATGACTTAATGAAATGCTGGCCCTGGCACTGAATTCATTATAGAAAACCTTTTACAGTTGGTATTATAAACCAAAGTGGTCTGCATTGTATTACACTTGAGGTCCAAGTGGAATCGATGAAATTTGAATCTGTCTGTATGATGGAATTTATTTGATATTTCAGCATTTAAACTGGATCTGTTTATTGTGTACAGTGCCTTGAGATGATATTTTCTGTGTGAATTGGCACTACAGAATTAACTGAATTAACATACAATTGCCATTGCAAGATGATACCAACGTGTGTCCATTTATGCAATCAAACACCAACATGCTGACAAAGGTTGTGATGCACTATGTGTGCATGAGCAACAAACCATCATAGGTATTCATAAATAGTTTATACCTGCATCTCTCACTATGTGCTGCAGACAAATTGGGGCTGCAGCACATCATGCCGACCACTGACTTTCCCAGTTCCAACTTTAGGGGGCATTTTTGTTTCTGAGTGGGAATCCTGAAGATCAGACTCCTGAGCACAAAAAGAACGTAACGTTAACGGAGGAGCAAGGTCAAAGTCTTTTTTTTGTTCACTAGTAACCGCAGGAAAAAAGGGTAATATCTGATTAGCAATTTACTGTGGTTCCATCTAAGACGCAAGCACTAGAAATGGCCTAAATATGTTCACATATTTTTGTTAGCAAGTATACTATATGTGCATTTGTATTGCACATATAATATAGTATTTAATAATTTAAGAGCTCCTGGGCCCCTTAGGCCAAGGGGGCCCTAAGTGGTATAAGTTAAGGTATACCTGAGAGGGACCAAGACCAAGGTGGATTTCTAGTGTCTTAAAACAACTTTAATCTCAAAACCTTCGTAGCGGTTTATACATAAGCTTTTTTATGAACCTATAAACTGTTGTCCTGTTTGCCATGGTTGGTTAAGTACACAGAAGCTGAAACTATTTACATTAGAAATGGAGGTAGAAGGCGGTGCACCATCAGTGATCTTCCTGTGTGAAACACACATTATGAACAAAACATGTGAAGCAGCAGTCTCCAAACTTTTTGGCAAGCAGGCCAAAACTCTCAAGTTGAAAATACTTGTGGGCAACAGCAATTAGAATTTAAAAAATCAAAAGACAAAATTTTTTTTTTGTTATTACACTCTCAACAATCTACTAATCACTGAATACTTTAATAAAATGAACAAAGCAATTAGATTTTGCTTGAAAAGTAACCCTTGAAGCTCTGAGACATAAAAAGTACAGTATCTTGTTTGTCAGACCCTTGACTTACATACAAATTTCGTACTGTTTCCTACATTTTTTGAGAGTTCATTGAGTTCTATTTTCTTGGCTTAGAAAAGACTTGTACTCTATTTTCAGCAACAACATTGGAATTCAGATTAGTCTTACTTTGAAAACACCTGCTGGATTTAGCCAGGTTTAATAAACAGCTGTGCTCAAAGTCGCTAAATGTTTGTAGTCCTATTTACTGTGAAATTATGATAAAAGCAAAAAACGTGGTTGATATCAAATTTTGTGGTGTATCAGACATTTCAAGAAGCTTTTAATTTGCCACTTTTCTTTCATCCCTTTACAAGGAAGAAAGAATAAAAAGCAAAATTTAAATAGAAATATGACTGCTTGCATTAGCCACCTTTGCTGGCAGGCCAAATTTGTACCATACTTGAACTGCAGCTGAGGGCTGCACAAAATCATTCAGAGAGCCACAATTGGCTCTTGAATCACACTTTGGACACCCTTTATGTAAAGCATTTACACTCAGAGCAACTACCTGAAAGTTAAACAAAAAACAACAGCAATAACTTAAACTAACAAAATGATTGCGTTTTTTACCTCTCTTTGTTTTATATCCAGCAACTACTCTGACAGACAATGCGTCACGTGTTGTTCTCAGTAGGTGTTTCACAAAGGAAGATCACTGGTGGCGTACCACCTCCTACCTCCTATTTCTAATTTAAATAATCATTGGCTTTTGTAAAATAATCACTGCAATGCAAACATGAAAATTCTGAGAGTAATCTAGTGCAAATAAGATATTAGTGCCTATAACCATTAAACAGAACCTCATTAACAATTTGAACACTTTAAAATGATTCATGCACCTTCACGTCTTCAGATAATGTGGCACATGCTTCTCATTGATACAATAAGGTGAACTGATAAATGCGGCTTTGCTCTTATTTCTGCTACAGCCGTCACAGACATGCATTTTAAATAATCTGCAAGAAGAAGCAGCAGACATAGCAAGCATCTTATTCTAAACTCGTGGATGAATCATCAAGTTCTGCGTGTGACCACAGGAGGATATGAAAGGCAAGAAAGCTCCTGGTGTTTGGATCAATGTGGAAACATTAGAGCTCCTGGGTGCTACTTTACTGATTGATCTGATTATTAAGACGGGGAGGAATGAAGAGAAAAACAAAAATAAAGATGTTTCAAAGCATAGTCCTCCCTGGGGTTGGAAAATATAAAGCTTCCTGATCATCTTTGGACTGGTGCCCAAGACAGAATGTACAAGCCAAGATAAGCTGTCTGGCTGTGCTCCACGAGTGTGCAATCTATTACGTCAATTTATGTCCCTGCCTACTTGCAACTCTCCGCCTTCCTTTCTAGCTTTGTGGGGTTTTACAGTAAATATGAAACAAGTTTAAGAATCCCCTGCAGATAAGCTCAGCCTAGTTGTACTACTTCAGATGTTGCCTGAGTACCATGAATAATCAAGGTGTCAGAAACATTCCTCAGAGATTTTGATTCATTTTAGTACATAACAGTATAACACAGTTGCTGCAGATTTGCATGCATCCAAAGGTGCTCTGGTGGACTGAGGTCTGATGATTGTGAAGGCCAGTGGAGAACAGCTGGATCATTGTCATGTTCAAGAGACTAGCTTCAGATGATCTTAGCTTTAGGAAACAGTGCATTATCCTGCTGGATGTAGCTACTGAAAGCTTGAGGAACCATGGTTATTAAGGGATGGACATGGTCAACAACTATACTCAGGTGGGCTGTGGTGTTTAAATAATGCTCTGTTTGGTATAAAGGGTCCCAGTGTGGCAAAATATCACCCACAATGTAATACCACCACCGTCAGTCTGAACCACTAATACCAGGCAGAATGGATCCATGTTTTCATGTTGCTTTGGCCAAATTCTGATGCTACCATCTGAATGTCGCAGCTGAAAGGGACACTTTTTCAACTAGACAACATTTTCCAATCTGTCATTTTCCAAATTTAACAAGTCTGTGTAAATTGTAGCCTCAGTTTCTAGCACCTAGATGACAGAAGTGGCACCCGATGTGGTTTTCCGTTGCTGTAGGCCTTTTGCTTGAAAGTTCAACATGTGCATTCAAAGATGGTATTCTGAATATCTTGGTTTTAACTAGTAGTTATTTGAGCTATTGTTGCCTTTCTATGAACTCAAACCAATATAATCAATCTGGTCATCTTGATATAAAAACTTTGCTTAAAAATGACGAAATCTGCTCAATCCAGTCTGTTACAGGCCTTCTTCACCAACAGGTTTAACGTGTTTATTGTCACCAAATTATGTTGAAAACATGGAGGCATTTTGCTGCAGCCATACAGAGTACGCAAAACAAACAGATTGAAGGATCAATTTGACAAAAACCATGAAAATAATAAATGACTCAAATCCGTTGACTTATGCCTTTTTTGACTTTTCTTTTAATGAAACATGTGAAGATACAACTAATGAATAAACATACAACGACATTTCGGAGACATATCAATGTGATGTCTTCGTCAGGGAGTTGGTGGTTGCTCCAAGACAATCACAGGACTATCGCTGACTTACAACAAGGTTGTTTCCCAGACACAAAATCTTTCTTTCTATTGAAGAATGTATGATGATTAATGAAGAGGAGAGTGAGAAAACAACCTTGGAATTTTGCATTCAGTCAAACTAGACCAAGAATCATTTTGCAAAACAGCAACAATTGTCTTCAGTTCCCGAACAATTCAACTGATATAACTGAACACCTATAACATAGTAACAAACATTCCACTTCCAACTTTCTCTGAGGGTACTTGTGTCCGTTGAATTAATGAAACATGTACAAAAAAAAATAAAATTAACAGATTAAAATTCTGGGCATTCAGAACACGACCCGGCTGTTATTTGTGTATCAATAAGTTAGACTCCAAGATAACATTTAATTAAACATACAGTTTTTGTGCCATGTCAATGCTATTTGCTGCAAACACTGATCAAACAGAACTAGGCTCGTTTTAGCCAAAAGCAAAGACTGCACCAGTATGAGAAGCCACACTGGCTGCATTAAATTGTACTTAGCTCTGGTTCTCTCAGCAGGCTGAGCAGCTTATCCATCTTTGCTACTTCTGCTTCTGAACCCTTGGGCAGCTCCTGGCCTTTCTTGCTCTAAACAAGGAGAAAATTAAGATTAAAATGTATTATTAATAATAATGTTTTGAATTATTAATATAACAATAAATATAACCATCATAATGTATAATGGGTCTTTTCCATGATAATTTAAAATGAGCTGCAGAGCTAGCTGCTGCCTTTGGGACATCTTTGCAAAGAGCAGAGTTATGACTCAACTTTACTTCCATACTGCTTAAAGTGATCCTAACATGAGAGAATGTTTAACAGGCCTATCAAAGCTCCTTTACAATTACAGGGTTCTCTCAGGCTGAACTGGACTTTGATTTAACAAGACCAATAAAGTCAACCAGGTTTAAGAGTGTGACGTAAAACAAACATCTTAATAGAGAAATCATACTTAAGAAAGAGTAAAGATTGAGCACAAACTAACATCTTAATTATTTGATTAAATATCAGCTGCATTTAGAAAGAAAAAAGCATCGAATCTTGATGTCCGTGACGTTTCTGCTCATTTACTGGTCTCATTTGCAAACACAAACTGATCTGCCTGGTGAGATTCAGAGACATAACACTAAAAGACTGTCATTAAATGTGCTATAATGCTGTTTTTGTATTGAAACTGCCACTATTAAGACACGTGGCTGAAGTGAAAGGCATGTTGTTTTGGGCCATTTAATTATATCAGTGGACACGTGACAACATGGTCTAACCCTCCATAAAAACATCACAGACCTTCAGGCCAAGGCGACAAAACGTGCAGAAAACGACACATGACAACACAGCTGTGCTCACACTACCCTGGGCACTTTTGGGCATATATTAATCTTTCTGATACCATTAATTGGAACTTCTTTTAGAATATAAAAATTATGATGGATACATAAATGGTTATAGTAAGAACTGTTAATTGTGCTAATTTTCTAACCTTAATGTTAACCTTCATGCTCTGGGCAGGCTAATACGCTCTTTAAGATATGCTCTATCAAAATTATTTGCAAAGTGTTTTAACGGCTGATGCTTATTTGACACATTGACTTTTAAAATGTTCTAAGCACCCCCCCTCCGGGCCTCCGTTATTTCAGCTGCTAAAGCTAAAGCCCTGTGAAGGCTAAGACCACCATTAGTTCTGCTGTGTTTATTACACAGCTCGCTCTATTCACGCTGCGATCGACTGTAGCACGCTGTCAGCGCCTATTCACACAGTAATACTTCTATTAGTGGTACTTAAAGGTACATGTGGGACTTAGCGGGGTTGCTAAGTAAGTAAAGTAAGTAAAAGTTTTTTTATATAGCACCTTTCACAGACATTAAAGGTCACAAGGTGCTTTACAGAAGTGCACAATTATACATTAAGATAAAACAATAACAGCACAAAAAATGTAATAAAAACCACCACTATGAGGGTAGTGGTAAATATAATAGTCACAAGCCTATAGTAGCATAACTACAGCCGATGCACTGGAACTGTTAAAAAGATTTGCAAAAGAGATATGTTTTAAGTTTGCTCTTCAAAACGTCCACAGAATCGAGAGAGCGTAACGAGAGCGGGAGATCTTTCCAAAGCTTTGGTGCAATGGCCTGGAAGGAATGATCTCCTCTAGTCTTAAAACGGGTGTAAGGGACCTTAAGAAGATTCTGATCCAATGACCTTAGCCTTCGAGAAGGGATATACGGACACAACAGGGCTCTAATGTATTGGGGAGCCTGACCATGGAGAGCTTTAAAAGTCAGCACCAGGATTTTGAAGTTAAAGCGAAAAACCACTGGAAGCCAATGGAGAGATTTTAAAATTGGGGTAATATGAGCCCTTCTGTTGGTGCGAGTCAGCACCCTAGCCGCCAGATTTTGGACCTGCTGCAGACGAGACAGCTCCTTTTGGTTAAGACAAGAAAAAAGGCTATTACAATAGTCTAAACGAGAAGACACAAAAGCATGAATGATCAGCTCAAGATCATCTTTGGAAACAAATCTTAGTTTCGAAATATTCCTGAGCTGGAAAAAACAGTTCCTAGTGAGCTGCTTTGAATGATGCTCATGTGAAATCTCTTTATCAAAAATCACGCACGGATTTCTTAGGCTTGGTTTAGCAGACGAGCTCAAGTCACCCAAATACTGGTTGATTCCAGGAATGACATCGTCTGGAGCAATCATCAGCACCTCAGTCTTATCGGAGTTTAACTGCAGAGAGTTATCGCCAAGCCACTGTTTAATTTTCACAAGGCAGTTCTTTAAAGAGTCCAGTTTATGAATCTCAGTGGGTTTAAAGGAGCAATATAGCTGGATATCATCTGCAAAAAGATGATAGGAGACATCAGCAAACTCTTGAAAAATATTACCCAGGGGAAGAACATATTACAAAAATAGAATAGGTCCCAACACAGAACCCTGGGGCACTCCACACACCAAATCTGCAGAGTCAGAAATAAACTGGTTAGCCGAGACACTAAAACTCCTACCGGACAAATAAGACGAGAACCATGCTAGTACAGATCCTGTTAGACCAACCAGATCACGCAATCTTCTCAACAGGATTTCATGAACTACAGTGTCAAATGCCGAAGAGAGGTCCAGCAAGACCAAAACAGTGCATTTCCCAGCATCCGCAGCCATAATAATGTCACTTGATACTTTTATCAGGGCAGTTTCTGTAGAATGGTGCTTACGGAAACCAGATTGAAAATGGTCGAAAATCTCAGAATTTTCTAAGAACACAATATTGTTTAACACTCCTCTCTGCAGCTTCTGTACTGCTACCCACCCATTACCCTATTAAGATAGTGTCTCGCCCACGGCCAAAATTGAATAGATTAAAAAATAATCTAAAACGAGAAAATCAGGAAAATCTAATAAAAATAAACACAACTCAGACTCAGACTGGATTTCGTCTCTTCTTTTTGCAGATGATGTGGTCCTGCTGGCCCCCTCTAGCCAAGACCTAAAGCATGCGCTGGGGCGGTTCGCAGCCGAGTGTGAAGTGGCTGGGATGAGGATCAGCTCCTCCAAGTCAGACGCCATGGTACTCAACCGGAAAAGGGTGGCTTGTCCTCTTCAGGTTGGAGGGGAGTTCCTGCCTCAAGTGGAGGAGTTCAAGTACCTCGGGGTCTTGTTCACGAGTGAGGGAAGAATGGAGCGGGAGATCAACAGACGGATCGGTGCGGCTGCCGCAGTAATGGGGGCGCTGTGCCGGTCCGTTGTGGTGAAGAGAGAGCTGAGACGAAAAGCGAAGCTCTCGATTTACCGGTCGGTCTACGTTCCTACCATCACCTATGGCCATGAACTTTGGGTCATGACCGAAAGAACGAGATCCCGGATACAAGCGGCTGAAATGAGCTTCCTCCGTAGAGTGGCCGGGCACTCCCTTAGAGATAGGGTGAGGAGCTCGACCATTCGGGAGGGGCTCGGAGTAGAGCTGCTGCTACTCCACATCGAAAGGAGCCAGTTGAGGTGGCTCGGGCATCTATTCCGGATGCCTCCTGGACGCCTTCCTCGGGAGGTGTTCCAGGCACGTCCCACCGGGAGGAGGCCCAGGGGACGGCCCAGGACACGCTGGAGGGACTATGTCTCTCGGCTGGCCTGGGAACGCCTTGGGCTCCCCTCGGAGGAGCTGGAGGAGGTGTCTGGGGAGAGGGACGTCTGGGTGTCTCTGCTGAGTCTGCTGCCCCCGCGACCCGGTCCCGGATAAAGCGGAAGACGACGAGTACGAGTACGAGTACGAGTACGAGTACGAGTACAACTCAGACTAAGAAGAAAAATAAAACAATTAAATGTGGCTTACTGGACATAAGATCTCTCTCTTCAAAGACTTTGCTAGTTAGTGACCTGATTTGTGACAATCAGATTGATTTATTTTGCCTCTCAGAAACCTGGCTGCAGCAAGAGGATTATGTTACTATAAATGAGTCAACTCCTACTAATTATTTAAATGTTTACATTCCTCGAAATACTGGGCAAGGAGGAGGAGTAGCAACCATCTTTCAGTCCGATTTATTGACTAGTCCCAGACCAATCAATAGCTGCAACTCTTTTGAATATTTAATCCTTAGTTTTCCTCATCCAAATTGCAAAGCACTAAAACCACTTCTGTTTGTTGTTTTGTACCATCCACCAGGCCCTTACTCTCAATTTTTAGATCAGTTTTCAGACCTTTTATCTGATTTACTGTTAAATACAGATAAGGTTATTATAGTGGGGGATTTTAACATTCATGTTGACACTGAAAGTGATAGCTTAAATATAGCCTTTAATGCTATCTTAGACTCAGTTGGCTTTGCTCAAAACTTTAACAAACCTACCCACCTTTGTCTTCATTCTCCGGACCCTGTGCTGACATATGGCATTGAGTGTAAAGACATAACAATATTTTCAAATAACCCTGTCCTGTCTGACCATTTTTTAATAACCTTTGAGTTTAATTTAACGGAGTACTCCACACCTGAAAGAAAATTTCATTATAGTAGATCAGTATCAGACAACCTTTAAAGAATCTGTCCCACTTTTAATTTCCTCATTATCACAGAAAAACAAAGTGGAGGGCAATAATTTTGTTTCTTCCCCTTCTCAAATTGATTCTCTTGTTCATAGTGTTACTTCATCATTGCGTGGTGCATTAGACAATGCAGCCCCCTCGAAAGAGAAGGTAATTATTCATAGTAGGCTAGCTCCCTGGTTTAATTCAGAGCTGCGTACTTTAAAGCACAATGCTGGAAAATTGGAGAGAAAATGGCGCTCTACACACCTAGAAGATTCCTACTTAATCTGGAAAAATTGCTAGAAAAATAGCTAGAACAGCTTATTTCTCATCATTAATAGAAGAGAACAAGAATAATCATAGGTTTCTTTTTAGTACAGTTGCTAAACTTACACAGAGTCATAGCTCTGTTGAGCCATCCATTACCTCAGATTTTTGCAGTCATGACTTTATGGGATTCTTCCTAAATAAAATTGATTCTATTAAAAAGAAAATCTTTGATATACTCCCGAAGATGATTACTTCATCCTCAGCAAGTGAGACAACATTGGAAGTAACTGTAGAACCTGATCTGTGCTTAGACTGCTTTGATCCTGTGGAGCTTCCTGAGTTATCAGAAATATTAGCTTCATCTAAACCTTCAACTTGTATGTTAGACCCAATCCCAACCAAATTATTTAAGGAAGTGTTTCCTCTGATTACCAGCCCCATTTTAGATATGATTAATTTATCCTTAGTAAATGGATATGTACCACAAGCTTTTAAGGTAGCTGTAATTAAACCTTTGCTTAAGAAACCTTCAGTTGATCGAGATGACTTAATAAATTACAGACCTATATCCAATCTTCCATTCTTATCTAAAATTCTTGAGAAAATAGTTGCTAATCAAATGTGTGAGCATTTACACAGCAATGACCTGTTTGAAGAGTTTCAGTCAGGCTTCAGAGCTCATCATAGCACTGAAACAGTGCTGGTGAAAGTCACTAATGATATTCTTATGGCCTCAGATAATGGACTTGTGTCTGTACTGGTTCTGTTAGATCTTAGTGCTGCATTTGATACAGTCGATCACAATAGTCTCTTAGAAAGGCTGGAATATGCTGTAGGGATCAGGAGAACAGCGCTAGGCTGGTTTAAATCTTATTTGTCTGACATATTCCAGTTTGTTCATGTAAATGATAAATCATCTTTAAACTCCAGTGTTAATCGTGGAGTACCACAGGGTTCAGTACTTGAGCCAATTCTCTTTACTATATATATGCTTCCAATAGGTAAAATTATCAGGCAGCATAGAATAAATTTTCACTGTTAATCTGATGATATTCAGCTTTACTTATCCATGAATCCTGATGAGCCCAACCAGTTAGATAGACTACAAGCATGTCTTGAAGACATAAAAACTTGGATGACTTTAAATTTTCTGCTTCTAAATTCAGACAAGACAGAAGTTGTCGTCTTTGGACCGGAGTCTTTAAAAAAGAAACTGCTTAGTCAATCACTTAACCTGGATGGCATTAAATTGACCTCCGATAATAAAGTAAAAAACCTTGGTGTTATTTTTGACCAGGACATGTCATTAAAATCCTATATTAAACAGGTTTCTAGGATTTCCTTCTTTCATCTCCGGAACATTGCCAAAATTAGAAATATCCTGTCCAGGAGTGACGCTGAAAAACTAGTCCATGCATTTGTTACTTCAAGGCTGGACTATTGTAATTCGTTACTATCAGGATGTCCACAAAATGCAGTTAAAAGCCTTCAGCTGATTCAAAATGCTGCAGCAAGAGTTCTGATGAAAATTAAAAAGAGAGATCATATTTCCCCTACTTTAGCTTCCCTTCATTGGCTCCCTGTTAAATCCAGAATAGAATTTTAAAATTCTCCTTCTCACATATAAAGCCCTTAATGATTTAGCTCCATCATACATCAGAGATCTGATTGTTCCATACGTTCCTAACAGAGCACTTCGTTCTCAGACTGCAGGTTTACTGGTGGTTCCTAGAGTCTCTAGAAGTAGAATGGGAGGCAGATCCTTTAGTTATCAGGCTCCTCTCCTGTGGAACCAGCTCCCAGTTTTAGTCCGTGAGGCGGACACCCTGTCTACTTTTAAGGCTAGGCTTAAAACTTTCCTTTTTGATAAAGCTTATAGTTAGAGTGGCTTAGGTTATCCTGAGCTATCTTCCTTATTTTTACCTCCGTCTTCTTCCCTCCCTGTTGGATGGCTCAGTTATGGTTGAGGTGCAAACACACCCTCCATTTCTGCTACCTGTATGACCCCCTCTCTTTTCCAATAGTTATAATCAAACAGAAAGGGAGAGGTATCCCAATCATTGTGGTTTTTAGTATAACAATGGCCATCAGTGGGCTCTAGATGGACAAACTCTCTACTTTTAAGGCTAGGCTTAAAACGTTCCTTTTTGATAAAGCTTATAGTTACAGTGGCTTAAGTTATCCTGTGCTATCTCTGTAGTTATGCTGCTATAGGCTTAGGCTGCTGGAGGACATAATGACCACTTTCACCCTCTTCACTACATTCTCACACTACTCTCCAATTTTGCATTATTTGCTGTTATTTCAGCTTTTAACTTTATGTTCTCTCTCTTTTCTCTTCCTAGAAGCTATACCTGGCCTGACTCTGTGTCTACCTGTGACACCTTTCTGGAGAGGGGAATCCTCCAAGCTTCTGCTGGCAACAACTTAATGCTCACGCTCTACCGATGATCCACATGGCCCCATCTTTCAGTGTTTAACCCTTTCTCTCTCCTAGACATGGCAATTGACTGAGCTTTTGCTGTGACTAACTCTATGTGCTCTCTTCAGACTCTAAACTTGAAAACTGGCTCAGAGTTTATATGTTCTTTCTTTCTAGGTGAAACGACTAAAGGAGCTACATCCATTAACATTTACTTTTCCTTCCCATAGAAAAGACTCCTAGATCATTGCTTCTTTGTTCTCTTTGTGTCTCTGCTCTGTTCTCTCTAACCCGTCGGTCGTGGCAGATGGCCGCTCACACTGAGCCTGGTTCTGCTGGAGGTTTCTTCCTGTTAAAAGGGAGTTTTTCCTCTCCACTGTCGCTACATGCATGCTCAGTATGAGGGATTGCTGCAAAGTCAACGCCAGTGACTGTCCACTGTCTCTACATGCTCATCCGGGAAGAGGGAATGCTCCAAGTCACTGACTGGATGCAATCTGCTGGGTTTCCTTAGACAGAAAAACTTTTTATCCAATTTGAATAAATAACTGAATCTGACTGCACTGTTCAATGATTAGGATTTATTGGAATGTATGTACCTGACTTTTGTGAAGTGCCTTGAGACGACATGTGTTGTGAATTGGCGCTATATAAATAAAACTGAATTGAATTGAATTGAATATTGCTAAATATTATTGCTAATATTGCTGATATTGCTAAATAGCGCTGCAGCCACTATTTCCGTTGTTGTTAACTAAGCGGCTAAACGGGGATGTGACATAATCACATCTGTCTGTTAATTTGATCTTGTGAGTCCAAAAACGTTTTGTGCTGCTGCCATTCGGTAATCCATCACTTCACTCAGTCAGCGACTGTGAAGGCTAATTAACACAACATTAAGAATCAATTGTCCAAAATGTTATATATTTTAATTCAGCAATTTTTTTTTTACATTTTTTATCAAAATAGCGTTTAATTTTCCCTTCTGCTTTGCATTTTGAACTGGTTGTTTAAACACCTAGCATCTGTTGTTCTCTATTAGCTTTCAGAGCCTCATTTCCAATTCCTCAAAACAAACCTTGGTTCTGTGATAACTGTGATATCACTGCATGGTTTGATTGCTTATTGGTTTCTTTTAAATTTTTTTTCCCATACTTTATCAGTTTTCCATATTCTTTAAATTTTACTCCCAGTTTAGTTAAATGTTGCTAGCTTAGTTAAAGAGTCTCTTGACTAAAGCATTTTAACAGAAAGTTAAATTATCTTGTTAATAACTTTTTTGTATTTTGGAGATAAGTTGTTTGTGTTTGTTCTGTATATGTGTGCAGGGCTTTCTGTTTGAGAAATCCAGTGCACAATCTATTGTCCTATAATACCACACCTCACCAGGCAGGTATTCATTAAACAATAACTGACAGAGACTGAGAGCTGTTTAGCTATTAATCCATGATAATCAGGTGGTGCCCCAGCTTGGTTATTCTAATCAAAATTACTAACTTTGTTAATAATTGCCTTTACCACTTATTAATAGTTATTCATAGCCAAACCAATCTTTTGTTGAACAACAGCAGGATGTTGGAGCAGTCTACACAATGCAATGTGCAGTAAAGTGTGTTGTGAAAATGAATGCAATGAAGGCCTCTCACTAGTCTCACAAGTTTTGTCTGGTTTACACGCACTGATGGGAACAACACAAAGGAGAAGTGGAAACGCTGCTGAGCTAACTGTTAATGGGCTCTGATTAAAGTGTTGTGACTCAGTGTGCCATTTGCTTTCCTCATGTGTTCAGAAGGACTGATGTGATTACTTCTCAGTTTAAGAGAGGCTTCAGGGACTCATCTAGCAGAGACAGATTAAAGTGGTACTTTGTTTTTCAGCCCAGCTACATTTTACTATGGTATTATACACCACTGACCAAATAGTTTTTCTTTATTCTATTCAAATTGGCATTCTTTCTGCAAACAAAGATAACTGATGGGGGATTATTGCATAGTGAAGTTACATTTGGATTAGGGCCAAAACAGCGGCAGGTTTTATTGGTTTCAATGGTAAAATTTCCTACAGTAAGTAAAAGAACAAAGTAAGTTTTTAAAATATAATTACAATTAAAGCCATATTCAGTTACCATGCTAAGAAAAAGAATGTTTTTTTTACTGTCAATGAAAGGCGGCGTATCAAATGCTTTGCAGCAACACAAGCTGAAAGCAGCACAGGGGGTGAACTTTCAACCACTAAAGAGCTGCAAGTGGTAACTAGCAGTACGCTGGAGTTGATTACTGGACCAAGATGACATCTTATTCCCTTGCTACATGCAGAAGAAAACATTAGTCTTTCTTTGACTCTGACAGCCAATAGCTGTCTAGAGGCTAATGCTAAGTAAACACATTTTTAGCAAGATGTTTGCAGTCTTTAGAATGGTCTAGTTTATCTGTGAACAACTTTTTAGATTTGTTTATCATTATTGTAGCTGATCATGCTCGGCAGAACAGCCAGAATAATTGTGCCAGTTTGATGGACGTCAACACAGCAGGAGAAATGAGAAACAACTTCCTGCAAACATTTGATATAAGAGCCAAGAGGATACATTCTGTGTTTGGAACATCAAGGTACAAATTTCTAAGATTATTAAATTACAGTACATGAAGCTTTTTGCATATTTTCAACACCTTTTAACAAAATCATGATGAATTTTCATACAATCAGTATGAATAAATTTCCATATTTCTATATTCCAAATCAGCGTGGTGTAAAAGTAGCAAATTTGTATTTGCTGATCTGAATCAAATTATCATCTTACAAAATATTACATATACAGAAACAAATCCTCATACGGAGACTTGAGCCTGTTGGAGCAAATGAGATATATTAATTGTACTCACCTTGGGCTTCTTGCGGAGGTTTGGAGAGAGTTTGAGGCTGGTCACATTGCCTTGGTCGTCACCCACAATGATGATGGGAGAGATGGGATTAAATTCAATGTGAGTCAGCCTGGTCTTCTTTTTGGCCACCACTGTCTGCTGGCAGATAGCCTCATGCTTGTTTATACTGAGGTCAAAGACGTGAACCTGAGAAAGAAGAGTCATTATATCCCTTATTTTAACTCATCAACTATATTGATTTATTTCTATGAGCAAACATTGCAACAAACACAAAAGAACTTGTCTTGGGACTTTATCTTCAAATCTTTTTAATATGTATTTTGCAAGTGTGTTGCTTTTTTTTATTTTGTCAGTATATTAATAGTGATGGTGCTAAACTCTGACTGTCCTGTGACAAGAAGAACCATGTAACCTTTTCCTTTTACTTTAGAATTATGCCTTACTTTTATTAAATTTTCATATTCATACATAAAAACAAAATACATTGTTTGTAGTTAAATTACAACATCTATAAAAGTTCAAGGTGTATGAATTAGTTTGCATGGGCCTCTTAATTCTTGGTCTTAGCTGTCCATTTTTGTGTGCATTTTTGCACTACTTTGATGTTTGCTAGGTTTTTAGGTATCTTCTCCAGTGGACCCAAGATGACAGATTTTCATCTGCATTGATGTGTTTAGACAATCTGATGACATTGAATGAAGCAACTCAAAAGTAAATTGTTTTTTATGAAAAAGATCACTGTGGTTGGACCGCTTAAGTTCACACCAGCACACAAGTGTTCACGCCAGTGTATTAACACCCCACAAAGACCCCGATTTGTAACTAATCATCAAACTCCAACAGGGTGGCGTCCTCTAACCTCTTATCAGTGTACCTTTTAACAACAGTATTTTTGAAGGTCTACTATAAAGACTAATGCAACATTAGTCATGAGTAATTGCAATGTCATCTGACTATATCTGTAATTCACAAAAGCACTTGGAGCAGGCATTTTACTGAATTTATAATTACCTTTAGCTCATATTTGCATAAAACCACAAATAACAAGATTTTAAATGTTCCCTCCCAAGAACCTTTAAGAGATGCTTTAGTACCAGGGTTTGGCAGTGCTATCTTTTTGAGACTGGCTCAATATTTAAAGAGAATAAAGCTGCACTCTACTCATTCATTTTTCTAACAAAGGAAATTTCTTGTTTATACCAATGCCACACAGTTATCCATCCATCCATCCATCCATCCATCCATCCATCCATCCAAATTTCATCTGGGGTAAGTTGCCAGCTGATTAGGACTGTGCCTGGGAGCTTTTGCCTGAAGTGGATTTTTCTGTAATTCCCAGTAATTACATGGACGCATGGATTACTGTATGGCTCATTATGAGGATTACAGAAAATCATTTTATTTGGACAGTTGGCTGCATTTACTTCAGAAGCTTTATTACAGACTAGAACTTGAAACAGAGCCCAAATGACAACAGCTTAATCCTGAGAAATAACAATATCAACCAAATACATCTGTTGTCTGGATTCTCTAAATATGAAGAGCTGACCATCCCAAACTAAACTGTTTGGGATGGTGTAGAGGATACAGATTTATTGGTTTGGCTGTCCTTCCAAGTAGACATTATCAAAAATCTACTCAAATGCCTCCCATGAAAAAATCCACCGATTAGAAACGGATCCAGGAACCGGGCCACTCATACATGAGGTTTGCAAGTGATACACAACAGGTGATGTAACCAGTCCACACAAGAGCAAGTTCCTGCCAATTTATCTTTCAAAATATGGTCAAACTTGATCTGCCAAAACACATATTTCATTGCTCAAAGTCAAAGTGCTACCAAAATATCTTCAATAATATACCAGTACCATCTTCAATACTATTATCCCAGCTTACACTGTGTTAGAACTTAAATGTCATAGAACATACAGTGGAAATAAAAAGTACACTGTCAACCCAAATTAAAAAAAATTGTCACTTCAAAACTTTAAACCCTCCTGATGTGAAATTCCCCTTTTACATTATAGCTCATAAACAAATAAATCTTTTAGAATAGAAAACCTAAAGAACAACAATGCTGCAACTCCCTGGTTGTTGCAACACAATTTTAAGTGTGCACATCCTTAAAATTGTACTTTGTTAAGAACACTACATGATAACATTTCAGCATTCAGCCTTTTGTGGTTGGAATTCATCAGCATCCTGCATTTTGACTGAAGGCAAAGTAGAGTGAGTGATATTTCCTTACTCTGCCTCATAAAAGTTACACTGATCTGTCAAAATGAGAGAAAATCTCTTATCTAAAGCCTCAGTTTTCTGTCAGGTTTACCTTTCAACTCGAATGATGTCATTCCAAAACGTTGCATTTCATCTGGTGATGCCATTCTTTTGTTGATTTTGAAATATTTTGAATAAATTACAGTAATGCTGAAAATTAAACCCTTCTTCATCTTTAGATTTATAGCACTACAACCAGAGCCAAACTCGAGTCATTTAACTCTTCTAGAGCTGCATGGTACATCAAATCAGAATCACAACTGAACATCAAAACTGACAACATCACAATCACAGAGGGCTACATGAATGCAATGTGTGCTGTCATATTTGAAGTTCCCTGCATTCACACTCGAAAATGTAAGCCATATAATTGGCTGGTTGCATGGACTACAGCTGTCTTTGGTGCCCCCCCTGATATGAATTTAATTGACTGAGATGCTGCAGCTCACATAGTGGTTTATACATTGTAATATTGGAAAATAAATATTTCTTAAGTCACATTTATGAAACTAAACCCATTATTTTCACAATTAACAAGACACTCAAAGATCAACTTGTCGACTGTGCATCCGTGGGGCGTGATTTATTTATAGGATGTCGTTAAAAACTGTTTATGGCTAATAAAATAGATAACACACCCAGATTGCTAAGAAACGTCTGCTTTGGACTCTGAGCTCTGATTACAACACAGTTATGCAAACAATAGAAATAGTAAATACAGCATATGCTGGTGTTCTCAGCAGCAGAGTCGAGCTGAACGCTTAGTGTTGGTCACTCAGGTTTTAACAGCAGGATCAACCATGGTTGGGAGGAATTTATTTGCAATTTGTTTGCTCCTGTGTGCTACCAGCTGCTCAGCTGGCAAAGGTAAAATTATCATTATTTTTTTAATTGTTCTCAATTGACTGCATCTTGATACCTGAATAAAAAATTAGATTTTTTTTTAAGATTACTTTAGCACTGCTTGAAAAACAAGACTAAATAATGCTGAGGAAAATATCTTTTAAATGAAAAAGTCAATTGGTTTAATTATGAATTTTGAAAAATAACTTTGCTAAAAGATTTTGAGTACAATGTTTTTTTTTCCGTGAGTTTACAAATGAATTATTTTGTAATTAATTTATTCTGTCAGCTGGAAGATCTAAGTCAGTGACTCTTCAGCCCTGGTTGATTGGTCTGTCAGCAGTTGTCGGCTTCCTGCTGATTGTCTTCATCATCCTGCTCCTAAAAAAACTACTAAATAGTAAAAGGTTCGTAAATCACGATTATTCTCTCTCAAACACAAACCGGTAAACTGACCAGCAAACTGATAGTGCTCCAATGTGATCAGTTTCTTTGTGACTTTTTAAAACTCATGTTGTGAGGTGTAAAGGTTGTATCTAAGGACAGTTTTTTACTCTGGTCAGAAAATTGTTTTTATATTTAAAATCCTTTTGCTAAAGCAATCAGCTCAGAAATCCCGAAACAATGAGGCTCTACCTCATAATGGGGAGGGCACTCAAGACTCAGGCAGTAAAAACTATTTCTGAAATGTTGAAATATTCTGTTTGTGCAAATGTAAAAACACACTACATTCATTGAACCGATTTTTTGTAGCTTTGTGGTTCTAACACAACATTTCTGTTGGATACTAATTTCAAATATAATTGCAGAGCATTTTTCTTTCTGACACACAGTGAGTGCTTCAACTAACATTCATAATGTGGTAGAGTTCACTGGCTGAGTCTAACTGTCTTTTAATGTCTTATTTTTTGGGTATCTTGCATTGCATAATCAACTATAGGCCTACTTTAGTATAAACTTTTATAGCTGAACATCATGCAGTTAAGCAAAAAATGAAATGTGGTCCCACAGAAAGATAACATCTTTGATTAACAGAAAGTACATGAGTGTGTTAAATTTTAACTTGGCAAATTGCTGTGAAATCTTTCTTTAGGAGAAGTTTAACTCTGCTCTAAGCATTGATTTATTGTGCAATACTACCATGTACTAACTTGCTGGTTGATCAAATAAGTCAATTTCTATGAATTTTGTAAAAAGGAGTAATTAAATTGGTCGCTTAACATTGCAAATTTTTCCTTAGTCTTGCATTTAGGCAATTTTGTGTATTTTGACATATTTCGACAACCAACTAGTCTGTCCACTGCTGTCTTGTGTTCCAGGGACACAAAAGAGGGCTATAGGAAGTCTCTATCGCTGGACGATGTGAAGGATAAAGAAACCGTTATGTAGAATCCCATCACAGTGACCACCCCATCAGTATCACACATTTTCAACAAAGAACATGGCTGTGGTTAATTTATGCTATTATCCTATTTAATGAAGGTTTTTGCCGAAGTCATAAAACCAAAAGACTTCATTGTAATTGTATACAGTACAGTTCGATCGCAGATGTTCCTCTTAAGGTTCACGATCACATAGAGGTGAATAAGCAGGAAAATAAATACATAAAAAATATAAGTACATGTGCATGTAGAGTTGGTATTAAATTTTTACATTTACAACTAACTTGTGATTGTTTATATTTTTATTATCTTTAAAAGACAAAAGGGATGCCAACTGGAAATTGTTTCATTTTGAAACTGAAAGTTTTAAGCCAAATAAATAAATAAAATAAGAGGCTCAAAGTTATCTATACGATGCAGATTTATGGTAATGTTTGAATCTTCTGACTGGAAATAGTACCAATCTTTTGGCATGGTCCCCACATGAATCTGATAACTATTCTTTGGAGGGAGCACATTTTTAGGGTGATGGCAAAGAGACCATCTGACCTTGAAGATAAAAATGATGATGAATGGTCAAAATTCCAGTGGAGACATGCAAAAAGCTTGTCAGTCAGTACTTGTGCTTGATTGCTGTAAGGCCAATCAAGACTTGAGATGGAAATACAGTACTGTGAAAAACTTTTGTGGTGTGAAAATGCTGTAAACAAAGAATGCTTTCAAAAATGGTGTTAATCATTTATTTTCACCAATCATCAAAATGCAGTGAATGAACAAAAGCAAAACATCTAAATCAAATCAATATTTGGTGGTACCACCCTTTGCCTTTAAAACAACATCAATTCTTCTAGGTAGACTTGCACACAGTTTTTGAAGGAACTCGGCTTGTAGGTTGTTCCAAACATCTTGGAGAACTAACCACAGATCTTCAGAGGATGGAGGCTTTCTCATATCCTTCTGTCTCTTCATGTAATCCCAGACACACTCCATGATGTTGAGATCAGGGCTCTGTTGGGGCCATACCATCACTTCCAGTAAGTCTTGTTCTTCTTTATGCTGAAGATAGTTCTCAATGACTTTGGCTGTATGTTTCGGTTTGCTCACTTAGCATTTTGTAAATTGATAAAAAAAAAAATCATAATTTATATTTATGAGAGCATTCTATGTTTACAGCATTTTTTCATACCCGCCTAAAACTTTTCCACAGTACTGTAAGTAATATAATTTTTGTTAAAATGTTAATAAAAACTGATTTTTATAGATGATACCTTTGGTACACTGTCTTATCATTTGGGAGATCTCATTTCTAAAATGACAGCTAATTCTTGGTTAAATGAAAATAACTTTAAAATCAAATCTGACAAGGAATATGAGTAATAAGTAACAGGTATAAAGTAACTTGTTACATGTAAACACAACACTTCATTAGAGTCTGTGTATGTTTTGGCAAGAAGATATTCTCATTAGAAAATGTGGTTGATTGGATCAAATATAAATATAGGCCATTTTTGTGGTTATGGTCAAAAATGGATGAGCAGAAATTTTAATTTATTTAGATTTAATTTTCATGTTTAACCAATTAAAAACATGAAATCACAGACAAGGAGAAACAGAAGTAAAACATTTTTTTATATTCCTGGACAGGTTCCTAATTCTAGGAGGCGCTGTTTCTCCTGGACAACTCAGCTTGTTCACACAAAGCTATGTGCTATGCAAACAGCACAAGCTTTATATTTGCTAGTGTGGGTATCAATAAATGCAGAAGTGAACTGTGTCCAGAAACACAAATCAATCCGTGAATGATTACTCATTCATTAAAGCCCTATTTAAAATCAACACCACACTTCTAATTGAATTTAAATGACTGCAGATTCTAACACATATGGTCAATGTCTTTTCCCCATGCAACATATTCAGAGTTAACCCGATCTATCCCGTTCTACTGTAAGCATCATAGATTTTCTGCATATCTAAAATTTAATTATTGTGCAACTTTAAAAAAAAGTTTTAAATTCAGACTTACTTAACTGTCTGTCCTCTTTCTCTCTGTGGTGTATCAAAATGTTTTACTGCTCATCGTCATTCTGCTCAAGTCATCTGTCTATTTTTTAGTCACTCTTCTCATGTCTGTGGTAAATAATGTTTTTAATACAAGGATAGGACAGTCACATGGAACAGATTTTTTTTGAAGATCCACTTCTTAACTCTTAAATTTAAGTTACATTAAGGTAACCTTAGGGCAACAATTTTTAACATAAAATATGATGAGACTGTGTTTTAAAATAGTTTACATTTTAGAAGTGGCCCATCTACAATGGGGATTTAGAGTTAGAAGTGGCAAAGGCTATAAATGAGATTCAGTATGGACTGTGGGATGCATCAACCCTCTGGACATGCCAGGGCTCTATATGAATACATCAACCAACCATTTAATTTAACTTTAAATTCAAAACACTGACAGTAGTTAAGTACAATGATACAATAGCAGAAGCACAGCAGTGGCAGTGACCATCACTAGCAGGATAATGTGTCCTGGACATAGTGTCAGGCAATAGTTTGGAGCACTTGCACAGGACATCCACTGTCAGTATAAGAGAAAATTAACACCTTTTCATTTTTCAATGCTTGTCTGCTTGTCTATTTTTAACCACAAAAGACCCCCCCAAAACACAAAACTGTTCATATTTCAAATTAATGTTTTGCCAAATATTTTTTTTTGTTTTTTCACAGCTGGTTTCTGATGGGAAAATCAAATTAACAAAAACACAGACCTATTAAGATGTTTTTTGTGTCTGAATGATTCTTCTGTCAGTGTTAAGTTGCAGATACAAGAATTTGATTAAAAAATTGATGAAAAGTACCCATAGAAAGAAAAATATGTTATAGGCCTTCAGAAAGCCTCACATTTGCTCCCTTAAGATTACCAGAAAATTGTATGTAATCTAGGAAACCGTAAAGAAATGAGGGATGGTTAAAAGACTTTCCACTGCACCTAATTTAATTTATTGGTGGGTGCAGATATTGCTTACTGAGAAATATGTGTGACAGATCCTACAGAAAAGGTTGAAAGGACATTCACCAGAAAGAGTAAACATGGAGTATGAAGACTAATCACTAGCAGAGAGGACCAGACTTTCTCATTATGTCATCCAGACACTTTTCTAAACAGGTGGCTCAGATGGAGGATCAGAGACAGAGAGAATTTGTTTGCGCCACACAACTGTGTGTCATTCTTGCACCTCAGCCTGAACGGCAATTTATTATCCTCAGAAACACATGTGCACAAGCTCACACAAACCCAAACACTCACGCAAACATCTACACCATTGTTCCTCTGACATTTTGTTGAGTGGCAGAAGTAACAGAAAGTCAGGTTGTCATTACTGGTATACATGCATCAAGGAGCACACAACTACAATGAGTCACTCAAACTCTGCTAGAGAGTTGTCACAGAAATTGCTAAATGTTCTGCAATAAAACTGCTGTACCAAGAGGGAATATAAAGGTTAAAATCAGACAATAAATTGCATTGAATCTCCACAACCAAATGACACAAACATTTTTTTGCCCTATTTCTTTTGTCATTTGGTTGGAAACTATATTCTGTCTTCACACAAATATCAACATGCCATAGAAAAAAATATCTATCTACTTTTTTAAGAAGTATGTTTTTCTCTATTTTAGAACCTAGAAAGAGAAATTAAATGGGGAACGTGTCAGGTTGCACTGGCAGTCCAACTTCAGCAGGATGCAACATCAATAAGAGCCATTTCCCGAAGGTTTGTCTCCCAGCACAGTCTCACAAGCATGGAGGAGATTCCAGCAGACAGGCAGCTACTTTAGAGGAAATGGACAAGGCCAGAAGTCCTTAGCTAGTCTCTGCTCCTTTGTGCAAGGAGGAACAGGATGAGTACTGCAAGATGCTACAAAGGGACCTCCAGTGGGCCACTGACGTAAATATTTCTGACCAAACCATTAAAAACAGACTTCATGAGGGTGCCGTGATGGCCTGACGTCCTCTGTTAGGCCCTGTGCTCTGTGCCCGGTACCGTGGAGCTCAACTGACATTTGCCAGAGAACACCAGAACTGGTAGGTTTGGCACTGGCGTTCTTTTCTCAGATGAGAGCAGGTTCACTCAGACCTCACGTGACGCTTTGACAGCAGGTCAGTGTTGTTCTGAGGAGGCATATCCGTGGAGAGTCGCACAGAAATCCAATAGAACATCTCTGGGACATCATGTTTAGGTCCATCTGCAGCACGTGAGGGCCATACAAACTACTGAGTCACATTTTCAGTTGCTGCAATTACATTCCAGCAAATTGGACCAGCCTGCCACTTCAGTTTTTTATCTTAAATTTCTTAATGAATTCGGAAGACGCGCTCTGTGGGTTGATAATTTTCATTTCTATCAAATAATGTGGCATCCTTTACATCGTAACACATTACCCATTCCACATCTGTGTTGCTCTCCAGCAAGATTTTTTTTCCGGATTGAAATCTGATAAGCCTTCAAAGTGTTCCATTAATTTTTTTGAGCAGTGTATATAGTGTTCTGGTTTCTGTGTTAGTTTCTAATTAATCAATCCTAGTTATTTAGTTGTTCTCTCAGTGGTCTCTGTCTTCTGATTTCCCACTCAGCTGTGTCTTGGCTGTGTCTCACCTGGTCCCAATCTCAGTAATCACTTTCCCAGAGTATATATTTCTCCCTGGTTCAGTGCATCATTGCTAGATCCTACTGTTGCTAATGTTTTATGTTTCTGAGTCAGTTTCTTTAAAGCTCCTGTTTGCTTCAATTCAGATTTTCTTACAGACCGCCTCTGAGAAAAAACAGTGATTACTTGTAAATACTAAGAAACTGATTTTTAAATGCACATTTCAACTATGAGACCCGGAATGTTTTTTCCATAAATTATTTCTTCCAAACTTTAAATTACTCTAGACGTTTTTGAGAACATTTGCACTGCAGATTTCAAAACACAAAGCAGGTAACTTCTTTCACTGCAGTGGTTTTGCAAAAATAAAAATCAATGAGTCTTTAGAACCTATACAGAGCCACAAAAAAAGTCTACAGAAAGATCTAACTAAGACATTTTAAAGCGATTATAATGACACAGAAAGTAGGAAAGGCCTTGTGTTTTGGCCATAAACCTGTTATCATTTCATGCTGTTTACACTGTGAAATTGATTAATAAACACTTTAAATTCCGTAGAAGTTAGAAACATACACAGATATCTCGTAAAAATGCCGGGTACAGCAGGTGTAATTGGTGACCAAATCCTGGCAGTTGAGAGTACATGATATAAACACACAAAATATCACATAAGGTGTCTCTTAAATTACTCAGCTCTCATTTCCTCTCTGTCATTCTCACTCAACTTCAGTTGGAACATTGGACAGGAAACGTGTCAGACATAACACTCTTGACTTTTATGGTGTTGCGCAGACTGAGAAGACCAACAGATGGGGACAGCTTGAAGCCATACTAAAAAGAATATGTGAAGATAAGCAACAGCACCCATTGAAATTACTGTATCCTGGATTCAATAATCAGGAAGCTTCTTTGTTACATGAAACAAGAGTCAGAATCAACTTGCTTTCCTGAGGCTGCTTAACTTTGATTTGGGACTCATCCAACATATACAGATAATTAAAACATGAGTGGCAGATGGTAGATGTTGTACCTGTATGGTGCTTCACATGTTCAGTCAAATAAGTGTCAAGTTCAAGTTATCAGTGAAACACAGCTGTGATCTCGCAGTCAAGCATGCTTTAGGCTCTAATAAAGGTCTAAAACTGGTTACATCTTTCATTTAAACACAGAAACACTGGAGAGCTTAAAAGTTTGTGATTTAACATTTTGGTTTAATTAAGTCATAGTTACAGCTACAGGATATCCAACTGAACAGAAAACAGATTGTTTTGCCTCTTATTACAGAAGCAGGTTAATTGATGTTATGATTTTGTGAAAACAGCTGTTACTGAACTGTGTGGTCATTTTAAAAATTGTAGTTTTTGAAATTATATAACATTATAAAAGTTCTATTTTTAAAGTTTATCAATTAAGTTTATTAATTAATTAGTTAAATTTTTTTTTCTAAAAAAATTATTTTAGTTTTTTTTTTGCAACAACAGCTCTTATTTATGGCATACCTCAAAATAAAATGCAAAAAACAAAACAAGGTTTTGCTCTTTAAAGTATTATTTGTATTAAGAAGAACCTCCTGCATGAAATAGTAAATAAGAAGGACCTCTTATAAATTATGTATTTGAATATAAAAAAATAATAATTCAGAAGGTCATATATGATGAAACTGAACATAAGTAAATACAAATATGTCTCTGTTCAGTCAGAGAGCAACTCCAACAGAGATCTATGTCATTGCACTTTTAGTTGAAATGTAATGATAGAAACTGTAACTTTTAAATGATTAATATTTATTATAAATAGTATATATTACTTAGGAATGTGTCTTGTTTGAATTTGATTCGTTTAGATGTTCACAATAAGTATTAGAATAAATATGATCTAAACAGCTGTTCATTCATGGTGCTACTGAGGATCCAGGCTCAGTTTATCAACACCCAAGTTGAAGTACTTTCATTCTTTAAACCTCGGTGGCCTTTGAAAACTTTTATAACCTAGCTCATCAGGGAATGTTTAATGATCCACTGGCCATATTGTTTAGAAATAGCTGCGCAAACAGCCCCTGGAGCCGAACTCGGCTGACAAAAGCACAGACACACAGACGTAATGCTGCGGGCTGCAGGGAGTGGACTGTCCAAACACACAGCAATTTGCAGGGAAACTGCTTTAACCTTTTCAAATTACATATAAAAGATTAAATCAAAAAATGTACGTGTTTAAAAATATTGATGTTGATTATATTAGTCAATGTCAGTGATTACACCCTAATCATGTATTGTAATTCATGAAAATACTGACAAATACAATGAACAAATAGCTTATCAACACAAATTAAATGTTATAATAAATATAAATATCATATGTCTAATAAAGATATTTTAAATATAGATGGAGCAAAATGCCAAACATGAAATGAAAAACTCCTGAATGTAAAGGAATATTTTGGATGTTGTAAATTCTAAAGGTAGAGAATGATCAGAAGTTCTCATGGTTTTATATGTAAAAAAAAAAAAACAGGAAAGAACTGAAAAAGGCTCTTACCTTTCTATCTGCTGTCACAGCAGCGAAGACAGTGGAAGAGTAAGGAGACCAGGCAACATCCCCGACAGCTGCATTAAGGTCAAAGGTGAACATTGGAGTGCTGAAAAAGAAAAATACAAAAGGACAATTAAAGTAAAATCCATTCAAAGCTGCTCACTGCAAACACATGGAGATGCATTTTATTTGTGAGAACTGACACATTTGACAATCCATTTGTGAAGGCATCGCTCAGGACGCATACTAACTCCAAATGGAAACAGAGGTTTTGCCACTTTCTCAAAACCCTGATCCTGAATATAATGCAGGAACAAGGATAGGACTGTATTTTTTGCAGATTCAGATGACAAATTGCATGTCCCAAAAAACACAATGTCCAATCAATGCATCCTGGTACTCAGAATTAATTTCATTTGCATACTTAAGTCATTGTGCTATGTTTTCAAGCACTGAAAATGTGAATCTTGCTTTAAATGAATCTGATCAGAGTAAAAAAAGAGATTTTTCAACATCATCACATCAGCCTTACTAAAAAAAGCTAGTTTTGACTATGACTTATTAGTTTCTATATGCCACAACTACCACCACACTAAGATGTACAGTGCCTTGTTAAAGTATTGTTACTTCTTGAACCTTCTCACATTTTGTCATGTTACAACAACAAATTTTAGTTACTTTTTTGGGGGTATTTTATATGATAGACCAACAAGTAGCCCAGCATATTTACTTGTCCTTTATCTTTCTAATTATGAGCAATTTCTGTTTGGTCTAGACTAGATAATAGGTTTTGAAAAAAACTATTTATCTATTTAAAACCATTTTATTTTTAGTGAGTGATGAATTCAGGGTAAATAAGTCTAGTCTAATCACTCCACGTTATAATGGAGAAACTTATTCAGCCACATCTAGCTGTCAGAAGATGGAGCTATTTCCAGCATTCCTATTGTCTTTTCTTTGCACAAAGCAAATGTATATGAAACACTTCCCCATTGCTCTTACCCATGATGTGTTCTAGTTTCACTGATTTTAGAAGACATGCAGTGTTGCAACATCCATTCTGCTCATACACTACATTTGTTCATCAAAGCCTAATCATCAAGCAGGGTCCACAATCACTCCTTCATTCTTTTGTTTACAAGTTCAGACAGCATTTACCTCCACAGTGAGCTGGGAATTGAAAGTGTTTTTATTCAGAAATCGTACGTTTTGTATTTTTAGGGTGTTAAGGATCACACTTTGAAATAGTGTCTCTCATGATGAGCAAATGATTACTATCATTATTCAGTCAAGCTGCTTGTGCAGACAAAGTGTGGGAGGATGTGTGGGTTAATCAAATGAGCCAAGAAAATTATGCTTGATCCACGTTGAGTATAAGAAGCTCATAAAGACTAACACACTGCAAAACCATGAAAAGATCACAGGAAATATTATTACATTTCACTGAGTGTGCCTATATATTTGCAAACATTCAAATGTTGCTAAGGTTAATGATGCAGCATTATTTTGCACCTTTTATAAATAACAGAAACATGTTTTGTGTGACTCTTCCACAAGCTACAAAATAAAAAAAAGTTCTGTATATAAAGTTGTATATTATTTAACTAATCAAAATCACAATAAAAACGAGGTTGTCCTTTATTGCATGTTAAATGAATGGAGTCATTTTGACATCAAGCAACTCCTTTTAAAAGAAGATTGTAACACTATTCGTTATAGCAGTCATGCTGTTCCTCAGAGCTTGCGCTATCCTTGGAAAATTAACCTCTTCCAACAAACAGGAATACTTGACAGTGCAACAAGCACATGATCTTTCAGCAGGTTCAGCGCTGCCAATTTTATTCAATGGAAAGTTCAGTTAATTCAGACACAGTTGGAACGCTTGCTGATGTGATGATGGGCAAATGTCTTAGCACCACATAAACAGCACTGTCACAGACAAGTGTTGATATATGTGTTGATAAATGGTATCCCTGACAGCCTGCCGACCAGTCCAATGGAGAACCCTGCTAACTGTCTCGTTGATTGCTGCGACGGGCTTCTGGTCCAGTAATCCTGGCCTTGGAAGATGAATGGTAGGATTAAAAGGAAGTACAAATAACTGGATACTTATGGAAACGGCATTTGAGATGAAGTAAAATTAGAAATCAGAAATGTTGTACAAGATAAAAGGTTTATATTTAGAGACCAACCATGTGAGCCCCTGCGTCATAGGTGCTCATATGGGCAGCAGAGGAGAAAAGAGCCGCCTCTGCAGCTATAACATCCCTTGCCCTTCAGCATGGATTTTACTAGACAACTATAGGTCAGCTGTGATACCGTGCACCAAACATTCAGCAGCAGATCATTTTAGTCAGTCAAAGGCTTTTAGTTAGTAATGCACACTCCATAAATACTTAATTGGACAAAGATTTTCAGGGTTGCAGCATATGGAGGTGTAATCATCAGTTTAGATAGATGGTAAAATTTAAAACTTTCACATTATATCACACTATATGGGAACTTATTTATACATAGAACTAAAACCAAATTATGTCATATTTTATAACCATAAACCTATAAACATCTAAGCTATGAAATATAAACATATTTTTTTCACAGTTTTTCAAAGCAGATAAGTAGTTTTAAAAGTACCCTTTCACAACAGCAACAATAAAAGCCTTTATAGTCATACTTCTTAAAAGCTGGGAGTGAGTACCATATAATCGCATGGTTTATGACGTGTCATCTGAGTTGGCACTGTCTGATAGGCTAATGTTGGTGTACATAGGACACAGAATGTTTTCTTGACAAAAAAGAACATCCTAACTATAATATGTTAAATGGATGTGTGGCCGCTTATTGGCAACCCAGAAAAAGGATGTCATAAGTACTTTCGCTACAAAAATGAGTGATTTCATGGAGGTAAGACTATGTTATGCGGGAGATGGGACATCTCCCGCATAACATAGTCTCTCTTTTGAAAACACCTTTTGCCATGGGATTATGAAACAATTTGGATTTTGGACTTAAGGGAGGGAACAATCCAAACCTGAGGAAAGAAAAAAACACATAGTTCATGCTACAGCTTTGGCAGACAGCTTGAGAACAATCACCAAGGCAAACACAGCTGGTGTTTGTGTGCCTAAAGTTTATGCTGTGCATTTACTGAAAAATCGGAGTGTTTTTTGCTTTATATTTGTCCTGTCAGTACAAAAAATCTTTGAAGGTTTACAGATCACCTAGTATCAATAACTGCTTTCACCAAACGATCCTCCTACATTTGTATTAGCTTGAAGTGACTCTTTAGATATTGTTGGAGAACTAAATGTGGACTCCTAGAGTTTGAGTGGCAGACGGCGACTGTGATATAACATTTTGACATCTACTTTACAGTGGTGTAGCAAAACTGCCACATGTAAAACACAGGCAGATTCTGTGAGATGTGAGATGTCCATGATCACTGCATGGCTCGCCTAAATGAAGTAGGCTATTCTGGTGAAATGTTTGTTTGGAAGGAATTTGCTGATACATGCCTCTGTACATCACAGTAACACTGGTGGTAAGAACTAGAGCAGATAGTACAAAATCTATCTGAATGTTGTCAGAATTTTAGTGTTTACTGCTTAGAATTACAGTTTTGTTACAAGTCGTCATTTAGCACTGTGGTGAAATACAGGCAGACTGGGCACCCTAAAAAACCAGGTTAATGCTCTGACATTTCTTCTGACCTCCAACTCCTCATTGGATAAACCTCTACATAAGATTTAGGTTGTAACCTCATATTGGAGCTGGAGACTTTGCTATCATTGCTTTTTTCTTGGAAGGACATTACTGCCGGATTTCAGACCTCTAAATGTAATTTCATCATTCTTTGGCAACTTTTGGCTGCCTTGTGCTCACTTGTTTGTTTCACCCTTTTTCTTGAGTTCATTCATTCATGAATATAATTATTGTAAGCTACAAGGCTAAGCACAATTGATGAGAAAAAGTTATAAAAAAATTATTTATGCTCTTTAAGATTTTCTAGAGGTACATTATGCCTTTCAGTACACTGCTTTAATCTAAAACACCAGTTCTGGTTGGTCCAAACCACCGCAGTATCTGAACATTCCACAACAACCCGCTTTGTGGATCACCCAGATTTTACAGTTTAGTTCTTATCAGAATTGCTCAAATCCATCACGTCTTCAAAGACATAATGTTGACTTACAGTGTGTTATGTCCTATCAAATGTCAATAACAACTGAAATGATTGCTATTCATTTTATTTGTCAGTTGACATACTGGCTGATCAGGTTATACAGTAGTTTCTTATATTATTTTATGGTTAATGGCTATAAGACAATACAAATAATCTAGAGTTCAAACAACAATTTACTCAGCAGATGCTGATCTACAAATCTGTGTTTCTTACTTGATGGTGTGGTCCCAGATCTTCACGCTCCAGTCTGAGCTGCAAGAAATAAAAATGTTGGTATGGAAGTGGTTCCACTTTACAGCATCTACAGGCATGCTGTGGGCATCATACGTCTCCAGGAACTGACTGGAATAAGTCTTGGAGCACTAGGGAATAAAAGGAAAGTGTTGATTTTTATCTACAAGTTGAAATAAAAAGAAGTCAGTAATCTCAAGACATCAAGTTAGTTACACAGATCATTCAGCGTTTGTTTGGTGGACCTTAATAAAACAAGGTTTATAACAGCTAACACATTAATGTATGGACATGTAAGGAAATGCTCTTGTGCAAACAGTGTGCCATAATGCCTGTTTCCATGTGGCATGTGAACAGACTCTTACCAAAGAATACAGAATTTATTGAACATGTATTAGTATTAGTTAAAAGGCTAGCCCACTGACGCAACCAGGATATTACATCTTTTGGGGGATGTTTTAGCATTTTTTTTCCTTGAACAGATTTTTTTTAGTTTTTTTTTGTTTTATAAATTGTACAGGACAAATGTCACATTAAAAGAAGAAACAGCATTGAAATGATTTATAATGGCCTCATTTTACCTGGAGCATGTGGACTTTGTTATTCTCTGTAGATAATTGTTTAGAGAAAAGCATTGTCTTTATATTTCTGTGATTTACCACTTTTGTAAAAAAATAAAGGTGCTCAGACAAATATTAAAATCTAAAAACAAAATGATCTGAAACTCTAAAAACCAAACACGACTTGAGCTATATGTAAAAAAAAAAAAAAAGACTCTGAAGGAACAATAATAAAGATTTTCTTGTGAGTTCTTTATTACTGAGAACTTGATTCCACTGTGGAGCTAGCCAAAGGTATGTTGGTAAACATCTAGTTGCAGTGAAGCTAAATGTGAAAAATATATCTGACAGCTTTATTGCAATGTGTATTTAGGGTTTGTAAAAGCAGCAAAATAGCAGCAGAGTTAGACTGCAGCGATAAACTGATAAGACAGTCTTGGGTAAAATGTGCTTTATAGGTTGTGGACACAGCAATTCCAAACACTGTCAGAATGATTGCTGTCCTGCAGCTCGGTGAAAGACTGTTAATCTGTCCTCTCTAAGGTGCTTGTGCCAACTTGACAGAAGGGAGGATCTGATTTCACACGCATCAGGCAAGTGCCTGTCAACAGGTTAGCAGGAAGGAGAAAAGGTGATCTTTAATTATTTCTTTCTTTCTTAGTAGAACTGTAAACATCTTTTAAGCATATTAAAAGGTGAGTGAGTTGCAATGAATTTCTATAAAAAAAAGAAAAGCACCACACTGGCTGCGACAACAAATGGCAAAGTAAGTCAGTATGGCACGTTGCATTTTCTTGTTCATCTGCAATGACTACTGCTAATAGGAGCCAAATAAAAGTATATACCATAATACACATGTGGCCGTTTGGGAAAATGTGCTGCCCACCCCTAGCTTTCTGACATGTCACATCAGAGTAATGTGCTTTTTTAATTAAAGCGAATTATTTCATTTTATATTTTTTCACACATAAACTGTATTAGACTTATGAATGAAGTCCAGATAGCCTTATTACTGTATCTCAAACTAAGTTGTGACTTCCTTTTTCCCTGAGGGTCTGCATGTCAAAGTGGACCAATGTTCTTAATGTAATTTTAGAAGTATCATGCAGCCAATTCAGCTTGTGAAATCCTCCACACATACCTTATGAATTTTCCCTTCTTCCGTGCCAACTAGGAACAGATTATCAATCTGTTTATGGAAGTCGAACGATGTACCATGAGCTGCGCAAAGATATACACTGTCACATTTATCAGCCTTATATGGTAAGCTGATTGTTTAAATCAATACCAAATAACTGCCATAGAGAGAATCTCATAGAGGTCTATGTGGCTTTCTTACAAATGCTGGACAGCTGTGCACCATCTGGTCCATCAGAGACAGCGCCATTCCCCGACAATCTGATAACATCTGTAGAGATTAGCTCATTCTGCAAGAACAAAAATATACAGATATAAAGCAACATATAGATATATGAGTATCAGTAAAACAAAAACAGACAAAAACAAACAGGGAAACAAACAAATACATAAACTCATGTCTAGATACAGGAAAACAGCAAAAAATCATCCAAACAACCAAGTTGTATATGTAGTATAATGTTGGCTGTACTAACCTTGACCAGTGTCCAGGACACAACTCTGCCATCAGATGACACAGAATAAAAAATGTGGTGGTTGTCCATATCATCATTCTGCCAGCGTACCTGAATACAGGATGGAAGTAAAGAGAGTAAACGCATAAATACACTGAACTTTTTGGATTATCTTCAACTTCAAAACTAACAAAAATATGTGCTAAATTTGTCATTACTCACAAGTATCCACAACCTAAATAACGGAAGTTACACTGTAATTACGGTTCTGTGAATTCCTGGATGACTGTCAGTGGCAGTCAGGAAAAGATATTCAAATATTTAATGCTTTAAACAAAGTTTCTTAAAACATCTACTGAAACATGGAAACTAACGTGAGCACAAGTTAAGCAAAGGTGAACACTTTGGCATTTAACTGAACAGCACACAAACAGTGTACTTCCCTATTCGCCATGCCCCCCTACTGTCACCTGCCAGACAGGATCTGTGTGCTTGCCAGTCTTTGCGGTACTCTTGTAAACAGGGTGCGGTTCTTTCTCCTTCAAGTTGTAGACAGCCACACAGCCATCGTAGAAGCCCACTGCCACCAAATACGAGTGTTGTGGATGGATGTCAAGGCACTGAACCCCAAACGTTGTGGAGTAGATGCACTCTGGGAAAGCTGAGTTCTTCAATGAGTAAAGGAGAAACATGCCACCCTCTTGTTTACTAAAGTTATCTAGCCCCAACAGAGATAGAAGAAAGGGGATTTTGGGAAAGAAAATATTATGCAAGAATCAGAGAAAAAAATGTTTTATTTAATTAGAGATGTTTTATTACCACTACTATTCATAGTACTTACATGATCCCAATCCCACAGCAAACAGGTCCTGGTATTTGTTATTCCTATCAAGTAAAGTCTTCATCACTCATCCTCCTCCTTTATCACAATATATAATGTTGCAAATGTATTGAAAACCCTTTGTACACATCAAAATCTGAAAAGCGCATTTGTATTCAGCTCTCTTTAATATAGTACCCCTAAATAAAATCCTCACTTTAATCCAACATTTGGAAATAAAAAGATTATGGCACAACTGTAAATCTACCAGACAAGACCATCCCCTAAACAAACAAAGAATTAATAAGAGAAGCAGCACAAAACTCTACGATCACTCAGGAGGAGTTGCAGAGTGACAAAATGTGAAAAAGTTCATATGATATTGAAACTTTGCAAGGCACTGTAAATCAAAGAGGCAAATCCCCCATTATTTAGATTTAGAGCTGGTAGAGTTGACATATCAACCTACCAGCAGAGGGCAGTGACAGACAACTTTCTGGCGTTTCCATACTGAAAGGTCCACAAAGGCAGAAGAGTGCCCTCCTGGTCTCTATACTCATCGGAGGGATCCTCATAGTACTTAAAATCTGCAGGGTATGAAGGAACGCAGTTAGAGAACAACAGAGAGTAAAATGTGTTATTCAAAAATGACTTGGGTTTTCTGTTGTGTTTTACGTAAAGACCATGCCTTGTGCTATGTCATCCATTGCATTTTGGTTGATCATTCGTTCAATGATCTTGGACACCTTGCCCACCTTCGTGATGTCATCACTCTGTAACAGAAATACAGCAAAGTTTTGGATGGAGCTTCAATGACAGGGTAGTGAAGACGTTTTGGGCCATGTCAACCAATTAGGGTGTATTTTTCAGTTTGGTAATATATAGACTGTATGTAATAATGATACATTAAGGCAGGAAAGCCTAAATGCAGTTTACCTGGGTCTCCATGAGAGTCATCTTCTTCTTGCTTGTGTTGTTATCTTTTTTCAATAATGTGGTTTTCTGCTTCTCCTTGTTTTTTTCTTGCTTCTGCAGTTCCTTCAAGTACGCATCATAGATTTCCCACTGCAAGCAATCAGAGTTATTAAAGTATATCCCATCAAAAAATCAGTGTTTCAGACAAAGATAAAATAAATCAGTGCCGACCCCATCAGAACACAAGTCAGTGATGTACCTGATTAGCAGCGACAGAAAAGGTGATGCGTGGAGGAGGTTCAGTCTGACAGCTTCTATCCTGAGGGAAAAGGAAAACCTCTTCATGTTTATAATACATAGTACTACAATACATGAGCAACAACTTAATGTTTTAATGCTATTTATTATTATAGTGCATATTTTGTAAATATTACACATGTTAACAATGGTGCATAACACAATATTTACGGCTACTTCATACCCTTGAAGGATTATTGTGAGTCTGTGATGCCCTTTCACTGAAGTTGAATTGATTTGTACATTTTGCCTCTTTCTTGTCAGGTTTTGAGGCAACACTGTCTGGTCTGTCCTCCTCTCCAGCTTCTTCACCTTCTCCTCCATCCTCCACAGGTGTAGCCTGTGCAAAATCACCGGCATGAGGTTTGAGCTCAATCTCAACAGCTTAATTTCAAGTATTTATAGGCTGTAATATTGCTTTTCTTTTCTTTTTACCGGGGTTTCAGCGTGATTCTCGTCTGATTCTGCTTCATTCTCCATTGGTGCATGCTCTGGGCAAATATGACACATATAATCATAAATATATAGTTCATAAAGCAAACGTTTTCAACAAACACACTCTATACATTGCGTCATTGTGCAAACTGTATTTGGTAGCCAAATAGTGGCATCTAGTGGCTCCAACCATTCACTACACCAGGGAGTTATGGGATAACAAAAACAAAACACTTTTGATAATTTTTTTATAGTTTAAAGGCCAAATATTGTGCTTTAAACCTAGTAAAATCTAAAAATTTTCAAACTAAAAAACATGAATAGATCACAATTGGCATTTCCTCAGTTTTCTTAAGCAGATAAGTTATTTTTACACACATTAAAAGGTTTCTTGGGTCACTCCCTCAAAACTGAATATACACATCCATATATGGATGATAATTATGTATAGTCCAAATGTTTTCTTGACCTTTTTAATTGTGTTGTTGGAATAATATTTTGACAGTTATTATCATTGTAGTACAGTTTTAAAACACAACTAATTATGACGAAAAACGTGGACTTGCACAATCCCTGCAAGGCTCACTAATATAATGTATGCTATTCTGGCGACACCGATGTTGGGAGAAATGTGCTGACACGTGTCTGAATCAGAGTAACAATGCTGGTCAGAAGCAATGCAGAAGTTGCAACATCTACCAGAGATGCTGCCAGAACTAGTGTTTTGAATAAATAATAATTTCTGTCACAAGCGGTTATTTACCACTGTGGGGATTTACAGCCAGATAGGGGCTCGCAACAAAGTGCTTTTAGATCATTGAGTATGGTGCTGGTTGGCTAAGTCCCAAAGCTACTGCCCTGAGACAACATTTTTCTTGACTACATGTTATACACACAATTAGTTATATAAAAATTAGCAGTTTTTTATATTGTTGTATAAAATGAAGTTGCTTTATGCAGAGAAAAGACAATAGGTATACTAAAAATAGCTCCCTCTACTGACAGCTAGATGTGGCTGAATAAGTTTCTTCATAATACTGTGGATTGATTAGATTAGACTTTCCACTGAATTCCTCACTCACTAATGTAAAATAAAAGCCCAGACACAATTTAACAGGAATATTTGTAAAACTGGTGAATATATGCTATAAATTCCAGGATTCTTCATAGCTACTGTACCGTTAGGAAGACCATCTCTGATTCTAAGTCTTCGAGCTTCATCTGAGTCTTTATGCAAAAGGCTCCCCTCCAACACAAAGTGAACAGCCAAGTGATCCACAACACTCGTTGGCTTATAGGAACGTTCCTAAGACAGGCATAAATAAAAATGATGAATAATGGTAAAAGAAGCTTAGCTATGACACCACTGAGTGATCCAAAGAAATTACCTTAAGGATCTGCTCAGAAGATATCAAAAATAAACGAAATAAAATAAATATTACAATAAAGATTTCTGGTAGAGTACAGGTTGAATTGTGTTTTTTAAGTGCTAAGGGTAAAGCAAGCATAGTTGTCTTCACACAAGAATTTGCAATACTTTATTTGGATTCACAGTCCCTATAATACTACAATAATGGTAGCATTTACATTTATTTGTGTATTTTACATACCCAGTTATAACTTGCTTACCTTGAAGCTGTAGCGAACAATATTTTGGGGAGCATGTGGGTTGTTTGCAGTCAGAATTCTTGTAATTTCCTCTTTCAGTTCCTAGTCATATCAGTACAGGGATGACAACGGTTGAAAAACAGAATCACATCTAAACAGTGTTAAATAAATATTGCCCCAGACAGATAACTAGATCATCCAAAAAGCCAGACAGACATGATTTTGATTCTGGCCATATAGCCCATTTCCTTTACAATGAAACCAATTATGTGCATAGAAGATTCACAACAGTGAGTCAAAATGGCTAAAAGTAAGCCTAATGTTAGGATATTCTTTACTTAGTCTTGGGAATGAGTGAACGGTTAAATACTGAAAGGATTCATAAAGGTCGTAGTCACTTAAAATGAAAGAAGCATAAAATCTCTCCAAATTGGATTTGAAAGTAAATATAACTAATAATAACTAATAACTAACTCTGACTGCACTGTTCAATGGTTAGGACTAATTGGAATGTATGTACCTGACTTTTGTGAAGTGCCTTGAGACGACATGTGTTGTGAATTGGAGCTATATTAATAAAACTGAATTGAATTGAATTGAATATAAGGCATGGTTAGAATTACACCTAGAATAACCAGAATGGATCACAAAATGCCCACAGAGTTATTCAAAATCAAGCAAAACATCCCCACTAGTCACTGCTGAAAAACAACTAACTAAATATACTTGAGAGTTTGAAGCTGTTTAACATATATATATTTGTACATATGTGAGATGTTTCTGTCTTAAGTAGGACTTGTGTCTTGTTCACAGGCCTACTTTGTAATGACCCGTCCATTAATATCCCTATCCTTTTCTTACAGCCTCAGAGAGCTCCAGTTGATTTGAAGGCTTCACAGTGGCTTTCAAATGGGACCACTCATCCAATCCATCAGGCACATCCACAGCTTCTTCTTCATCCTAGAATGTCAAGCAAATAGAAGATTTATGTCTGTAGTAAAATAGAAAATGATATTTTCATGTACAATGAATTACAAAAGTAAATATGGCAAATGGCCTGCACCTGTATAGTGCTTTATCTAGTCCGAGGACCCCTAAGTGCTTTATACTACAATAAGTCATCCACCCATTCACACACTGACGGTGGTAAGCTACATTGTAGCCACAGATGCCCTGGGGTAGACTGACGGTAGTGGAGCTGCCACCAAGCCCTCTGACCGCCATCAGCGGGCAAGGTGGGTGAAGTGTCTTGCCCAAGGACACAACGACTGAGACGGACAGAGCAGAAGCTCGAACCGGCAACCCACTGGTAACAAAATGAACCACTTCCACCTGAGCCGACGTCGCCCCTTATATCCTTTGAACTATTCCATAGTTTGTCATGATACAACTATTGACTTCAGCAGTAGTTGTTGGGGTTTTATGTGACAAACCAACACAAAATAATGCATAATTTTGAAGTGGAAGGAAAATAATATACACTGCTCAAAAAAATAAAGGGAACACTCAAATAACACATCCTAGATCTGAATGAATGAAATATTCTCATTGAATACTTTGTTCTGTACAAAGTTGAATGTGCTGACAACAAAATCACACAAAAATCATCAATGGAAATCAAATTTATGAACCAATGGAGGCCTGGATTTGGAGTCACACACAAAATTAAAGTGGAAAAACACACTACAGGCTGATCCAACTTTGATGTAATGTCCTTAAAACAAGTCAAAAAGAGGCTCAGTATTGTGTGTGGCCTCCACGTGGCTGTATGACCTCCCTACAACGCCTGGGCGTGCTCCTGATGAGACGGAGGATGGTCTCCTGAGGGATCTCCTCCCAGACCTGGACTAAAGCATCCACCAACTCCTGGACAGTCTGTGGTGCAACGTGACGTTGGTGGATGGAGCGAGACATGATGTCCCAGATGTGCTCAATCGGATTCAGGTCTGGGGAACGGGCGGGCCAGTCCATAGCTTCAATGTCTTCATCTTGTAGGAACTGCTGACACACTCCAGACACATGAGGTCTAGCATTGTCCTGCATTAGGAGGAACCCAGGGCCAACCGCACCAGCATATGGTCTCACAAGGGGTCTGAGGATCTCATCTCGGTACGTAATGGCAGTCAGGCTACCTCTGGCGAGCACATGGAGGGCCATGCGGCTCTCCAAAGAAATGCCACCCCACACCATTACTGACCCACTGCCAAACCGGTCATGCAGAAGGATGTTGCAGGCAGCAGATCGCTCTCCACGGTGTCTCCAGACTCTGTCACGTCTGTCACATGTGCTCAGTCTGAACCTGCTTTCATCTGTGAAGAGCTCAGGGCTCCAGTGGCGAATTTGCCAATCCTGGTGGTCTCTGGCAAATGCCAAGCACTCTGCACAGTGTTGGGCTGTGAGCACAACCACCATTTGTGGACGTCAGGCCCTCATACCATCCTCATGGAGTCAGTTTCTAACAGTTTGTGCAGACATGCACATTTGTGGCCTGCTAGAGGTCATTTTGCTGGGCTCTGGCAGTGCTCCTCCTGTTCCTCCTTGCACAAAGGCGGAGGTAGCGGTCCTGCTGCTGGGTTGTTGCCCTCCTACGGCCTCCTCCACGTCTCCTGGTGTACTGGCCTGTCTCCTGGTAGCGCCTCCAGGCTCTGGACACTACGCTGACAGACACAGCAAACCTTCTTGCCACAGCTCACATTGATGTGCCATCCTGGATGAGCTGCACTACCTGAGCCACTTGTGTGGGTTGTAGAGTCCGTCTCCTGCTACCACGAGTGTGAAAGCGCCACCAACATTCAAAAGGGACCAAAACATCAGCCAGAAAGCATAGGTACTGAGAAGTGGTCTGTGGTCCCCACCTGCAGAACCACTCCTTTATTGAGTGTGTCTTGCTAATCGCCAAAGATTTCCCCCTGTTGTCTATTCCATTTGCACAACAGCAGTGAAACTGATTGTCAATCAGTGTTGCTTCCTAAGTGGACAGTTTGATTTCCCAGAAGTTTGATTTACTTGGAGTTATATTGTGTTGTTTAAGTGTTCCCTTTATTTTTTTGAGCAGTTTATAATACTTATCAAAGGCTTTAACATATACAATCTGAATAAGGGTAGCACACACATGTCCTCACCCGCTTTACTCTGAAATGCCTAAACAGAATTTAGTAATCATTTCTGCAAGCCATGTAACAGACAGCAAACAAGAGACTGAATTTTTGAGGCAGAAAATGAACAGCTGTAATTACAGCAAAATCAGGTTAAATAAGTTACACAATATTTGGTCATCATTTCTGAAGACAATTAGTTGCTCTGTGTTTTATTTATAGGAATTAAACTAAAGAGGACTGAATACAACTGTATGGCAGTTTTTCAAAAAAAATTGTAAAAAATGTACTAAATAATGTATTGTTTTCCATCCACTTCACAAAAAGGCCCTACGTTTTGTTAGTTTATCACATAAAATTCCCTAAAGAATATACTGAACTTGTAAATTCAAGGGATTGAAAGGCACTTTCAGTATAAACTATTTCAGACTACCAATAAATATCTAGACTAACTCACTTTTTGTACTGTTTATTTGTATTTTTGAAGTTAACGCACCTTTTTCTTTATTGGAGCTTTAGGTAACTTCGCACCAGGCACCTTGTGAACATTGGAGGCCTGCTTGAAAACAAATCAAGATGAAAGTAAAACTGTAAAGTTAACGAGCACATTTACTGTGCAGTTGAGTCTTGCAAGTTTGCTAGTGGCAGCTAAACAACGATAGCTCAAATTTGTCAGCAATTACCTTTCTGCCATGAGCAGCCGCCTTGTTATACACGGGCATCACGGCAGGACCCTTGTTTAAAAAGTTTAAACCAAAATATGTAACTTTCTATTTTTGTCGATGAAGGTAAAAGCAGCCAAAATGTTCAAACGGTGATAAGCAAAAGAAGGACGTGCTTAAAGGAGGCTACCTGGCTGCTGTGTACTGGTTACCATGACGACAAGCCGTCCCGTTAACTTCTTGTTGTTGCAGGCTGTTATCAGCATTGTAAAAGCAAATTTCGTTACATACGTACCAAAATAAGGCGTAAATGTTACTAACCCAGGTTAACCTGTCATAAATATTTGTCCATGTTTATTATTTATTCGTTTGTTTCTGTCAATAGTATTAGAGAAGTGCTGAATTTCAATTCCAAGTGAAAAATTTATATAATCACTTTGTTTTAAAAAACCGATCTTTTTAAAATATCTTAGGTTGATATTTAGATTCACAGACTAAATAAGATCTGTGCGTATTTCCGTGTGTTCTCCTTTGTGATTGGACAATATTCTTATGAATATTCCATAGACCCGGAAGTAGGCCGGTACTGCTGCCTGGTGCTTTGCTGTCGAGTCACCTCTGTCAAGCGGGATGGAGGAAAAGGAGCCGCTATCATGCTGATTATCGCAGGATCCCGACGGACTGAGCATCAATAACCGGGGACAGTGTGGTTTAAAGTCATTATTTATCTTTAAATTACCGAATTTGTCTCGTCACAGTTTGCCAAAATGATGGAAGAAATCGACAGGTTCCAAGTGCCTCCTGTCAACGGAGAGACACAGCCTTTGGTAAGAGATGAAACACAAAAAAACATGGTATTGTGAAAATTAATTTTTACTGAATCCAAATGGTGGGATCCTACTCTCTTCTGTGGCTGATTTTAATAGATGTCTGACATAATATGTTGGTGAGCCAGCGGATAGTAATTTGCAGCTTTGGGATACAGTGGATCTCGGGATGGGTGGATAGCGACCAACTAAAGATAAAAAAGGACAGCGACTACTATTGAATATTTATTAAAAAATATCCGTGTAGTAATTAAATAGTAAGCACGTAATCAATGCACTGCATCTGAATAATTTAACTACGCACTTAGTCAAAATCGTGAGTCTTCAAAGCCCACGTCAAATGCGCTTGTTTACATCAATGCTGTCATAGCTCAGCGTTTTCGCATTTCGTCATTGGATGACGTGTTATTTGGGTCTGGTTGAGTATCAGACCAAAAGATCGCGTGAAGTGGATCCTCACCGTGAACTGGATCGTTAGAATGTGTAATGCAAAATAATATTTTCCAATTTTTACAGCATTTGTCAAAGCTCTAAATTAGTTACTAAAATTGTGAAAAAGACCCAGTAGCCTCTGTGTTTGCTGTGCATTTTGCAAAAATATGTATTTATCTGTTACATTTGAATAATTCATTTAACTCTAATGTCATCAAACTTCATTTGCACTTAGGTTTGCACACTTTACAGAAAGACAGTATATTATTTACCCTTACATAAATAATTTTGATGTCCTCATCCTGTTCTTACTCTGTGCTCCTCTAACAAGGCAGTCAGCTGCATCCACTAGAATTTGATCCACGTGCTGAATATTTCATCCTCTAAAATAGTTTTGGAGTTCAGTCTGAGGATCTGTTTTTTGGATTGTGGTTGCAGTTTTCTCTCTTGACACACTTGAAATAATCAGATCACACTCAGTAACCCTATTTCAGTGTTGAGTTGTACCATCTTAACCCCCTTGAAACACAAAGCTTTCACACTATCTGACCATATCAGGGTTGCAGGTGCTGTGGCACACATGGCCATGCATTTTGATGCTAATAACCCCATTGTGCTTCATGAATCCCCTTGGCACCTGCCAAATTCGCACAAAAACAGCTCTTACATAAAACATTTCGTAAGGTATTTTAAATCACTGCCCGCCCTTTTTTGTCGCTTTTTAAATAAGACATAAAATCACAAAGGATCAATTTCATCAACATCCACACATTATTTAGCACAAAAACCCTTACACAAGGCTATTAAAAGCTAAAATTGTTCATGGTTCATGCTCATGTGCACCTGCTTTTCATTAGTGGATTGTACCATTGCTAGCCTTGTTACCCTTGTTAGAACATTGTTACAACATTCATTTGTTTCTGTGGTCAGCTGACGATCAGCCTGCACTGGGATTGGTCAGTGGGAGGCTGCAATGTGTAATCCTACCAATTGCTTACAGTTCATGCTGTGTCAGCAGCCTTGTAGCTTTTCAACGTGTGAAGAAAGGAAGGAGTTGTCAACAGGACAAACAAATGAATGCGATGCACTGAGGGACATACAGTGCTTTGTTAAAGTATTCATGCCCCCATTTTCATATGGGGGTATTCATACCCCCATATTTTCCACATTTTGTCACTTATATAGCTCCTTTCAAAGTTCAGAAATCACAGTGTGCTTTATTTTGAAGAATATACTGACAGCATTTTGATTTTCATGATGCTGTTTGTTCTCTAATTTTCTTTAACAATACTCTGAGGCCTTCACAAAATGGCTGGATTTATATTGAGATTAAATTGCACACTTTTGAGATTTTTATTTTTTAAATGATTTTCTAAAACAAAGTGATAATTTCCTTCTACCTCACAATAGTATACTACTTTGTGCTGATCTGTCATATCAAATTCTAATAAAGTACACTAAAGTTTGTGGCTGTAAAGTAAAATGTTTTTAAAGAGTTCAAAGGGTGGGAATACTTTTGCAAAGCACTTTATGTGTGTGCAAATACGATCATGAGGGAGAGTGGATGTATATAAATGGATGCTATCGGTCAGGGCTATATATCATGTCTTAATTTACAGAAAAATGATGAGTTGCCCCAGGTGTCTTAGTAATTGTTCAGCAGAAGCTAATAGATGCTACTAGAGGAAAGCCGAGCTCCTTCTGTGCTTAATATGCTGTTTTATATCCTTTTGAGATTTTGAAATTCTTTTTCATCCTCCATCATTTGCACATTTCGCACTTTCTAAAGGAAAGTGCAAAAGGAATAAAAAAAACACATGGTTAAGCTCCATCACGGAGCAAAGGCCTGCCATCTGAAAAAAAAATGCTTGTGCTTCTTGGAGTGTGATTAATTTGTCTTTGTGTTGAGATTTCATTACATCTGCCAGTCTGTGTGCATCATATTCACAGCAGCAGCTTTTGTTAAGTCTTCCATGCAAAGGGAACAAAGCATCACAGATAGAAAAAGATGAGGCTATTAATGAAGGGGACATGGGTTATTCATCTTATCGGAAGGTGTGACAGAAACAAAACAGATACAGATTGATTTCCAAGGCGGAGCCTTAAAAATGCATCACAACAGGGTTTCTACACAGTCTGGAAAAGCATGGAGTTTGCCTTTAGTTTTTCCAGTCCTGGATATGTAAGGAAAAAAAAAACTCGATATAGATATTGTATGCATCGATAAAGACTCCCAATTGGCCATTAAATGTAGCAGCTGATGAAGCTACTTAATTATATTTAGGTATCCAAATCTTATCAGTTATGAAACATATATCATTTAGCTTTTCAGTCTGAAATCTGTCAACAATTCTCTTTGTCAGTTTACCATCTGCTTTCATATTTCAAAGAAGAATAAATACGATTTATATATTGACTCACCCAATGCAATGACTATGTGGTGTGGTTCTCTCGTGATTGTGAGGTTTGGTTGTGTGATTATTTGCAGACTTGGTCCTTGATCGTTCTCAAGCAGTCCAGGCTATCATGTGCACAAATTTGGTGTTTGCCATTGAGTTGATTGTTTCTCTCACAGTGATTGTGTCATGCTTCACCAAGCGCTCTGTCATCATTGCAGTATTTTTTTATTACTTTTTGAACTCCTGTCCCAGCATTTTCCTCCCTCATACTCTCTCAACCCACAGTATCTCTTGCACTCTCCTTAACAATTACTCTTGCTGACATCTCACCCCAACAACATGTACGTCTTCAACGCCGCATCAAACAAGCTGAGTATTAGGTTAGAGACTGGACCGTTTTGGCGAGCCCTGCTATCTATGCCTTTCAAGCATTTACAGACATATTCAGTACATTTGGCTATTATTGAAAGGTAAATCAATTTCAGTAACTAATTTACTAAGGTAAGTTTAATTCCTGATTGATGGTTATTTCCAAATGGTACTTTTAATCTGCCAAATGAGCCTCCTCAGAACACATATTTTAATTTATTGAGACATACCTGTACATATAATGACCACAGATGTAATGTTTGTAATTCAATCTTAAAATAAATTCAGCCGTTCTGTGAAGGCCTCAGAGGTTTGTTAGAACATTAGTGGACAAACGGCATCATAAAAAACTGTGAAAGTTGCAAACAGGTTTAAAGCAGAAGTATCCCAAGCTTTGAACATCTCATGGACTATTTGATCTATCATCTGGAAATGGAAAGTGTATGGCACAACTGATAACCTGCCAAGACATAGCAGTCCACCTAAACTAAAGGCTTCACTTGCTGTGACAGACATTTCATACTTCACAAGAACTAAAGTGCAGAACTCCCAGGAAGTCCTTATAGGTCTTTTCTACAGCAGCACACCAACTTCATAATTTGCAGACATCATGCAAACAAATAGGCCTGCCAAGTCAAGAACAAGCAGCAAGAACTCTCAAACCATGGCTGCAAGAACAGAATGACATCATGTTTTTTCTTGCAGCCACAAGAGAGTAACTATTTGCCAGGCACTCCACTAATCTGGCAATGATGAAGAAAGCCATTACTGAAAGAAAGTCATTATTCTTCATGGGGGACAGAGATGCTCATCAGAGATGAATAGAGCTAAATGCAAAGTAATCCTGAAAGAAAACTAGGGAAGATTTGGGATTAGGCGGGACAAAGATGACCCTAAAAAATGGGCAAAAATGTCAGTCTTTGGATAAGCAAAGTGGCTTGAGATGTACCCTGTAAATCGTTCAGCTGTTATTGCAGTGACTGATGTTTTAATAAAGTATTGGAAATTATCAAAACCTGTCTATCATTCTCCTTCCACTTCACAATGATGCACTACTTTGTGCTGATCTTTTACATAAAATCCCTGTTATATAAACTGAGTTTTGTGGTTGAGTCAAAATCTACGAATACTTCTACAAGCACTGGAACACCATTTTTGCCTGACACACCATATGTGTGTTACATGCTAGATCACTCTATGATGTTTAATTAGCATCTGTGATCATGTGTTGTGTCTACCTGAATCAAGTCTTTTGTATTGTTGCTGCAACAAAAAACCTAATGTTCTGTGGTCCCATTTTATGTTATTGGCCGTTTGTTTTTTAATTGTATAACATGAAAATTCATATGCAAAATTAGCTCTTCACTATGCCTGCTAAACTTCTCATGAATTTTTCACCAAGCCTTATGAGACTCAATAAGCCCTGTTTGTTTCTGGTATTGGCCTAAATTGGGGCAGCATTTTTCATTGCAGTTAAAGGAACGGTTTGTTGACTTAATTCCCGGGATGTCTGTGGCTTGATGTCAAAACAAAAACATGTCTGGACTTCTTATTCTTTTATTTTATGAATCCAAAATTGTAGGTTCGTGCTTATAGCTGCCTGACAGCCTGCACTCGTGACTTGTGAAGTTCCTCAGAGTGCAACAAGGAGATGCCTGTAGAATCAACATAATGTGACTCTCTGTGAGTGAAGCAGGCCAAGCACAGTTCTGCTCCCCCTTTCTCAGTCTGGTGAAGCCATGGCCCCAACAGCAACCCCCTCTGTTCCTTTACATGGCTGCCTCACCACGTCATCACCACTCGTTTATGCACAAAAGAGACCGAGCCACCAGCATAGACTGAACACTCATGCCTATTGATGCTGCAGCCAAGTAGAGACGCAAACAGGTCCTGAAGCAGGCTGTTTGTCCTGGCTGTTTGGCTTGTGATGGATTTGATTTATTTAAAAGTTTACCTTTAACTCAAATGTTATTCATGTACTATGTTTAACACAAGTTGATTCAGGACCATGCCCCACTTCCCAGAAAGTTAGAACACTAAAACCAGAAAAAAACAGTATGCAGTTTAAACCTATTTTTTCAGACTTTGTCTGACTTAGATGTTCTCTGCTGAACTGAATCTCTCTCTGACCCCCAGATTTTCAGCAATTACTACAGTAAAACTTCCTTGTAGCTTTAGTGGAAATCGCAGTATCCTCTGAAAATTCTGTAAAGCATCGCAAGTTCACACAATTCACTGCTTCCACAATAACAGCATTCGAACACCATTTGAAAAAGCTGTAGCGCCATTAAGGGGGACCAGAGGAGGCAATGCTACAACCCCCCTTAATAAAATTGCTGTCCAGACACTCAAATATGCATTATATTTTGAATGAATGCACATTTAAAGAGAATACAAGCTTACACGAGATGCTTACAGTTATATTTACTCATGCATTTATTCACTAATGTGTTGATTTATGCTTATGTCAATGTTTTGTCTTTAATATTGCACCACTATTGAATACCCATCATGCACCTCCCCCCATATATGTTGGGGGTAAAGGAATGAATTCTGATCAGCACAGACCGGTTAGGTGCCCATGAGGCATACAAGCTAGCCCTGTCCCATCCCCACTATGGGCAAGACCAAAAAGCTGTCTAACGACATTGGGGAGAAGACTGTAGCCCTGCACAAGGCAGGAATGGGCTGCAAGACACCACCAAGAAATGTAATGAGAAAGAGACCACTGTTTGAGCAGTACATTAAAAATGGAAGAAGTACAAGAACATAGTCAATTTCCCTTATTCTAGAGCCCCATGACGGATCTTACCTTATGGGGTAATTATGATTCAGAGAAGGGTCATAGGTAAGGCCACAATTACAGAGAAGGAGCATTTTAAAGATCTCAACGAAGATGGGACCACTAGGTCACCCTGTTCAAGAACGCACATGTTACAGGGCCGTCGGAGGTTTGCCAGGTAGTACCTGAAGGATTCAGCGAAGGCTTGGGAGAATGTGATGTCGTCAGATGAAACCAAAGCTGATGTCTTTGGCATCAACTCGACATTCCGTATTGAAGACAGAGAAATGCTAAAGATGAATCCCAGAACACCATCTGGTTTTCAGATGTGAATCTCCTGGCCTCATTTAGAACACTGAAGTTGGTTCGTGGATGGGTCTTCCAGCATGGCACTGACCCAAAACATACACCCAAGACAAGGTTTGCTTTAAGAAGAACTACACTGAGGTTCTGGAATAACCTAGGCAGTCTCTGGACCTTATCCTACAGAAAATATGTGGATGGAGTTGCTGAGGAACAAATTTAAGGATTTGGAGAATTTCAGTTAAGGGGAGTGGACAAACATCTCTCTTGAGACATGTGCAAACCTGGTGATCAACTGCAAGAAATGACTGACCTCAGCGCTTGTCAACTTGGGTTTTGTCACCAAGTGATGAGTCACATTTAGCCTGAGAAATGTACAAATGGTTAGTTCATGACCTTTATGTCATAAACCTACTGTAAACTTTCTGTACTGTTAATTTCCTTGTAAGGGGGAGAAACATACAAAGTCAGTTGGGCTTCAAATAATTTATACCCCACAGGTACAGTGAAGGCATAATATTTTTCCCTAAATTCTAATATGACTCAAGATCATCAGGTCCCCACATCTAGCCAACCTTTTCAGAACTTAAAGGTCTACCTTATTTTGTCGACTGTAGCTGCATGAAAAACCTTAATGTTTCCAAATATCAGAGTTTAGTGATAGCTGGGAGCCCTCACTGTTTTGTTTTGGTGACGCTTTTAAAGTTGTGCTATAGAACGTTGCGTCGCACACTTAGGCTCTGTTTACACTGTGATCCTTTGAAAACGGGATTGTTTTGCGTTTCAGTTGAAATGGAAAAACATGAAAACGATGTAATTCCCCCACCACACCACTAGTTGGCTGTATGTTCTTTGAAGCAACAACATGCACAAACTTTGTTGAACCGAAGTTAGATTCAAATGAAACAGCAGCACAAGCAATTACTTTGCAATCCACCCTTGTTATTATTGATATTGTTTATGGCTTCTGTGATCGGCAGCCATTATGTTGTGGACATGCTCATTCATTTCTATATTTATTTCAGTCATGCTGCATGAGCCAGGTCTTCCACATTAAGAAAGATTTAATCCTGTCAACACGATAAGGGAGACGACATCTATTTGGACGTTTTTACACCATAACACTGTGGAACCCGCTCTCAAATTGTGCCATTTTCAGAATAACATGTGCTGTTGTTGTGTAAACAAACAGTAGAATCAAAACTCAACGTTTCCATTTTCACCTGAAAACATTGTCGTGTATACAGGGCCTTAGGTCAGCACATAAACATTCTACTTGTGTTCAGGTAGAAAACAACGCTGATTTTGTTCATGCCTTTACACCCCTAATTAGGATAGACGGGACTAAGAATAAATTAAGATGTGATTTGACTCAGCAAAGTTTTAATATTTCTTTGGGATTTGTGTATGCTGCATCTTGTGTTCTAAGGATCACTGGAAAAGTCCAGCTTGTTATCTGGACAGCCGAGTTAAGAATCTTATGCAAAATTATAACATTACATGTTATACAATTAACATTACTACGCATGAGACATTTGTGCCTCTGCCAGCATACCTTTATATGCAATCTGTATCACTTTGGGAACTGAATGTTTGTTTATGAACAACAAGCATTGTGATTTCAGCGTTTTTATTTTCAAAATTTACTAATACTATACCCAGCCCTTTTAAAAACCGGGTTCCGTTCTATTATATTGAGGTAAGACCACCTGTTGCTGTAGGTTTTAGTGATCGTAGCTGACTTGCTGCATTGTGTGTGTGTTTTTTTTCTGTTTTAGGACCCAGCAGCATCCTCTACTTTAGAGGTAGCGTCTGACCCTAAAGGAGAGAGCGTGGCCATGAACTACAAGCCCTCCCCACTGCAGGTCCAGATAGGTATTGTCAACCACCCTCTACAAATCATCCCATGATATGACTCCACATTTTATATAACAGGGTAATCAATAAGCAGCTGCAATGAATGGAAGGCATTTAACAAACCAGTGAGTTATGCACTATAAAATAATAATGGGAACCATAGTGTGCAGGTCTGCTTTACTGCTTAATATAAGGTCAGTGGACGTGAAGGAAACAATTAGCCCCACATGATATTTCTTAGATAGTATCAGAGAATTTGTTTTTAATAGCACTGTAAAGGTGTAACAGTATATTTATTTGTCCCAAACTGACATGATATGGAGAAAGAATTCATCACTTGGGCTCACATGAGTTTTTTTATTGTTTTGTGTTAAGTGTGCAAAAAATGGGTTATCTATCTGAAGCAGTCCACACCAAACTAATGCAGAAAAGGCTGGTAAAGTTGTCACATAGTAAGCTGAAAACCCTTCTTTCAGATCTCAGTTGTTTCCTGAAAGTGGCTTGCAGTAAGCTGTAAATGGGACCTTCTACGGCTTTCTTTTAACAATGGCTTTTATTTGACCATTTTTTCATAAAGGCCAGATTTTTAGAGTGCACGGCTAATAGTTGTCATGTCAATAGATTCTCCCTACCTTAGCCGTGGATCTCGGCAGCTCCTCTAGAGTTACTATGGTCCTCTTTGCTGCTTTTCCGATTAATGCTGTCCTTGCCTGGCCTGTCAGTTTAGGTGAACAGCCATGTCTTTGTAGGTTTGCAGATGATAGATTGAACACTGCCCTGTGATATGTTCAAAGTTTGAGATATTTTTTTACAACCAAATCCTTGTAAGTTTTCCACCACTTTCTTCCTGATCCATCTGCTGTGTTCCTGGGTCTTTATGATACTGTTTGTTCATTTGTGTTCTCTTACAAACCTCTGAGAATAGGAAAACTGCATTTAGGAGATTAAGTTACACACAAAGTAAAGGCCTCTAGTTCTGAAAAAATATCTTAAAAAAAAAAAGATTTATGCACTAATTTTTTCAGTCTATTGTATAAATCCTCATAAAATACATTGAACATAGGACTTAACATAGGAAAATATGAAAAAAGTTCAAAGTGTATGAATACTCTTCTAAGGTACTGTATGAACCGCTACACGCCTAATGAAATGTATGTTTAGTCTCAGAGTTAAATGGTAAATGGACTGAACTTATAAAGTGCTTTTCCAGTCATACAGACCACTCAAAGCACTTTACACGAGAGCCACATTCACCGGATTGCACTGGTCTCTCTCTAACGCTCTCACACCGATACGCAGTTCGGTAGGCAACAGTTTGGTAGGCACGTGCCTACATATGGCAGGAGGAAGCTGGAATCGAACCCACAACCTTCTGATTGCAAGACAACTACTCTTCCTACTGAGCCACAGTCACCTTGAGTTGTCAGAAAATGCTTGATGCTGCTAGATGCTTGTGCTTAAATTTAACTCTACAAACCAATAAATTAAATGAAATGTAAGGTTTTTTAGATAAAATCTATCATTTTAACTCATTACCATTCAAAGAATATCTTAAGTTTTTTTTTTGCTTTGTTTCTCAGTAAGATAAAAAATCATATTGCTGTAATGTAACACCATATTTTAATGGATGCATTCAAAAAAGATTTTGTTACAACCGACGCTCAAATTTATTGCAGCCCAGATGCTGCAGGTACCTGTGAGCCTGCAGTTACCAATACTTACTACTAAGTTCAATGCTGCAACTTCCCCTCTACATTTGGAAGGAAGGTTTAAACACTTTTTTTCCCCCAAATGATACAATTCTAGAAAATGTGTCCAACTGAGCTGATTCGTTTACTGATGACTTCACATCCTTTGTTGCCCAGAGAAACAGAGGGACCTTGCCAGGAAGGCATCGGTGAAGAATGGCACCGTGGGAAGTCCTGTCAATCAGCAACCCAAGAAGAATGCCAGGACAAGGTAGCACCCGCTTTGCCTCTTTGTTCTGCTGTAATTTTAACCAGTTTATTAGTATGCTGAGCAATGAGTGCAAAAAACTGCAACCAATTGAAATGCAAATCATGAAAACAGTGCGTCCTGCTTTGTAGCGCATTAATTGCTTCCAGTCTGCCAGACACACCATTAGATTTCCTAATGTTACAACTAATTCAATCAGGACACAGCAAGGCCTTTTTAGAAGAAAAAGAAATGCATGTTTTGTGAGCATGAACGCTGATGAAGGAGTCAAAACCACAGAGCACAAACCCCTGCATGGCCTTCGGCATTGACAAGTGGCTCATGTACTTAATCCCACTCTCTTGTGGATTAGTGGGAAAGGAAGAAACGCTGCCCACTGGTGTGAACCCAGGATGTCTGAGGCTGAAAGATAATTTTGCCATCTGAATGCTACCAATTAATTTTGGGAAGAGATTATCTCATACTTATAGAGGCTTGCTTTTAAGTTTTGTGACATAAACATTTGCAGTCATTTTCTTGGTGCTTCGTTGTTGTATTTTGTCACAGATAGGACGGTGGCTTTTTATGTGTTCACAAATCTTTAAATGCAGAACATGGCTATGCTCTTTTATAGGTTGGTGGTGCCAAACAAAGGTTACTCCTCTTTAGACCAGAACCCAGATGAAAAGCCACTGGTTGCGCTGGACACTGACAGGTAAGCACTGTAATTCTACGATATTCCGCACCGCTTGAAAAGTCACTTTATAAGCAGAAACTGGCTAGTTTTTGCAGAACTCTCTCTGTGTTTATAGCGTATTAATTCATGAAGCGACTTGATAGTGTTCTTAACAGAAATGATCCTAAAAAAGGGGGCAAAGCTTCTCCCAGGGCTCAGGATTAGTGCACAGCAGGGTGAGGATTTGGACAGCCAAAAGCAGCTCTAATAGAGCGTCTTCCTCCCCCTCTGTGAGCCAGCAGGTCTGTATTTGGGCCAGATGAGTCCCACCATTTGTGGACCCCCCTCTTTCATCCTACATGAGCAAGCCCCTCTCATTTAAAATGAGATGTGAACTGAGATTACGCCATACTCTCACTGAGTCAACCCATTTGTTTGTTGTTAATGTTTTAGAAATACATGTGCACAGTGTTTCCCTGTTGTGGTTTACAGTGCAGGATAGGCCTATTATTTGTTTGTGAGAAAAAAGATGGACTAGATGCATTGCCATGTTGTTGTTACAATAAAAAGCTATAAAGATGGACTATTAGATTGACTGAATTTCTATTTATTCACAAACTTTCATAGTTCTGACAAATGCAACTTTAGCTGCCTTTGGGGTCTTTCTGCATATCTCAGTCCAGTAAAGTACCATCTGTAGGCTCTACTGCCTCATCTTACATCTGCATATACAGCTGACCCTGTTCACTCTTACTTTTGATGATTTCTTTCTTCTATTTGTTTGCTTACATGTGCAAATTATGATCTACTTTTTCTCACTGTAATCTGTTAGGATCAGCGATGCACTGGGAAATTGCAAACTGGTTGCAAACTCAAATTTTTGGTCTTTTTCCAATCAGTGAACACACCATAAGTAAGCCCTACCAGGTTACTACTTGAAGACTCAGTGACTCAAAGTTACGTTTGTTTACTATCAATCGAGTGTTTAAAGAGAAACTATATTCTCCACAACATGATAAGACAGGTCTGCTTTTAATTCAGGCTGTGGGAGAGAGCAAAACTCTCAGCACAAGGCTGGTTGGTGTGTTTCAAGCTTTTTAGACTCTCAATCTCTTTCTGTTATGGAACAAGCTGGATTTAGAAATGTGACAAGCCTTTAGAAAATACAAAATTTAAGGTAAGGATTTGTATTCTCCAGTGAATATACACAGAGGCTGTGGTGCTGGCCTCTCTAATCACTAATATAAGACGCTACAGACAGTTGAAAATGTGAATCACTTTGTCGTTGTTTTAAAACCTTGTTTAACAGAGATTCTTCTTCCTCATACATGGTTTGGCGTCGCCTCTGCTCATAAAATCAATAAGCAATGATTGCTAATGGCAGGAAGGCTAGAAAAATATACTTTCAATGCTTTTCTTATCTTGCTATGAGAGGTATCAGAGTTGGCTAACATCAGTAATGGCACGTCAAAGTTTTATAAAACAAGGATATCTGAAATCGGCGAAAAAAATACTAATTGGTGCATCTTTAGTTACGATTAGCCTTGTTTTCAAATTTGTTATTGACTAAACAAGACAGACATGAAAACATGCCAGTTTGGACTACTTAAGGTGGATACTGTTTAGTGAGGATTACCAGTATTCGATAGATAGTCCTTAAACTGTGTGACTTCAGGTAAATGTTTCAGGTGTTCCGTTAAAATGCATCCAAAGGCGTGCCTCCATTTAACTCACATGTTATGAATGCCAAATAGACTGAAATGGGCTGAATTTATATAGCGCTTTTCTAGTCATACTGACCACTGAGAGCACTTTAGACTACAGCCACATTCACCAAATTACACTCAGAAACACACACATTCAAAGACTGATACGCAGATTGGTTTTCAAATGGGGGTAAAGTGCCTTGCCCAGGGACACATCAATATGTGATCGGAGGAAACTGGAATCGAACCTACAACTTTCCAATTGCAAGAAGACTACTAAGTCCCCCCCCCACCAAGCTTTGGAACGACTTTGTAGTCGCATTTGTATCATCAGCAACCAAAACAAATTTGGCCCGTGTATAGAACCTTCTGAGATCCCTTTTTTGATGTTCTCTCATCAAGGTAGTTTCTGAAAATCTCCTCAAAATCCAAATTTTTCTTATTTTATTCATTGACTATTCAGTGACCTATATCTAATTTTATGTTGGACAGTAGGAAAAAAAGATTGTGTCTATTTATACAATCTTTGGAAGTCTATGGAAATATCTGTATTGGGCATCTAGTGAACTTTTTGTTGTTAAAATGTAATGTTTATAAGCAGAAAAATTAGAACTACAAAAGATTTGAGTGAGTCTGACAAACTGATGCCTAGACGACTGGGCCAGAGCATCTCCAAAAAACTGAAGCTCATGTGGGATGTTCACTGTCTGCAAAGGTCAGTATTAAAAAATGTCCAAGGAAGGAACAGTTTTTAAAAGGAGACGGTATCCTGGGCCCCTAAGGCTCATTGATGCATGTGTGGCTGGCCCGTGTGGTCTGATCCAGCAGACAAGCTACTGTAGCTCCAACTTCTGAAGAAGCAAATGCTGATAGAAAGGTGTCGTCACCTGTGTATCGCAGTTTGATGCGTATGGGGCTGCATAGCCGCAGAGCAGTCAAGGTGCCCGTGCAGTTCATAATGTAAGGCCAGATGTACGTGTTCTGGTTACTTAAATGATTATACATAAACTGCCTTTGTTCTTTGTTCCTTCCTCACAAACATCTTAATCTGTTATTAAAAATGTTGCTGTCCTAAGTGTTTAGAAAAACTAAATAACTAGAATTTTTACACTTTTTTTAAGGACCTGATGCAGTTCTTATGTGATGCATTTGCAGATTCTAAAAGTGATCAAGCTATTTCTCATCTTATTGTGAATACAGAATGGGTGATTTCATTCTGAAGCTATAGAGAGAATATGAAGCTTTTCCTAATAGTGGAAATAATCCCATGTGGGCTACCTAGTGTGAAAATAATCATCACAGATAAAGTAGGGTTTTGGATTTGCATGTGAAAGAAACATCAAATGCTTCTGTGCACTGATTCAACCTCCTGGGGACCCCAACTTTGTAGAACATAATCATTTTCTGTTATGTAGTAATTCCTCTATGGTGCCATCCTTATTTTCGGAGGTCTAACAGGTGTCACCTGTCTTTCAGTGATGATGACTTTGACATGTCCAGATACTCTTCATCAGGATACTCCTCAGCCGAGGTGAGATGTCTGAGGGACCAGGTATTTATACAAATATTATATTGTTTCACAGCGCCATCTGGCAAAACCACAACCATCGCCATGTGATCACCATCTTTCTCCTCTGTCGCACCAGGTCAATGTGCACATATTCATCCCTGTAAATCTTCTCCCAGTTTTTTCCTCTTCACGTAGCACATCTTCTGGTTTTAGCCGCCTGTGGCTTCCACTCATCATCATAATAATTTGATAGTATGTTGCTTCTTTTATGTTTCATTTCATTTCATTTGCTAAATAAGAGCAAAGAAACAATCTAGTCATCAAACATAAACCCAGAGTGAACGAAAAGTGGTAGGTTGAAGCATCACCTATTTCCCCTGGGTTGAAAAAAAATTAATAAAAGCACTTCAGCATTTAACATCAATAAACAACACTTATTTTATTGCTCACTTTAATAGAAATTTATGCTGTTTGTTTTATTAAGAATTTAAATCTTTGCAGTTTTTCTTGTTTTCAGCTCATCAGCAAAATAATTCTTGTAACTGAAACACATCTCCTTTTAAAACTAGTTTTAATTAGGTACAAAAATGAATTAACAAGTTTATATTTATTTTGTATAACTTAGAATTGGTTTTGGACCCAGTTTGGAAGTGTTGTTTTTACCCTTAAACATTATTTAAGCAACATGAAATCGAGGGTGTTTGTATTGCAAAAGTAGTTTGTGGTAGTGGTTTGTTTACAATCCTTATTGCCCTCTTTGCTGTTTGAAATTTGGATTTGTGATTGTTTTGTATGTATTTTCACAAATTTCTGGGTAGTATATTTCAATATGCATTCATAAACTTTGAGAATTGCCGCCACATAAGCGGACCCAAATTATGTCTTAAACGACACACATTTGTATCATCAGCAAACAAAACAAAGTAGGCCCGCATGTAGAATTGTGGAAACCCATTTGTGATGTTCTTTCAGCAAGGTAGTTTCTGAAGTGCTTGCTACTCCTCAAAGTCCACGTTTTTCCTATTTGTTTCAGGAATATTTTGTGATCTTATTATTATAAGTAATTAGAAGCTGTTTAATGTTTAAAGCCGTATTAGACGCTGTTTAATGATCTGTAAAAATCCCTAATGTACACTGCTTGTTTTTAAATGCAGTGGCAATATCGTCTGTCTGTTCGATTAGTGCCATTGGTGTTGAACTATTTGCTCTGATGTTGTTTTTGCTGTTTATGAAAATTATAAGAGTAATAGTCAATGGTAGTAGTTATAGTTATTAGTTGAAGCATTTGACAAAACTATCTTAAACTATTTTAAAACTCTGCTGTTATAATTTTATTTTTCTATGTAATTTTTCAGCAAATCAACCAGGACCTGAACATCCAGCTCCTGAAGGACGGGTACCGGCTTGATGAGATCCCAGATGACGAGGACCTGGATCTGATCCCGCCTAAAGCAGTCAACCCCACTTGCATGTGCTGCCAGGCTGCTCCCTCCGCAGCCTGTCAGATCCAGTAGCTATCCCAGTCCTCCTTCATCCCCAAATGTTCTTTTTGCCAGCTGCTGAACAAAATGGCATTGAGGAGGAAAGACTGTCAACTTGAAAACAGGCAAAGGCTAAACTAAGAGAATGAGAAACTGAATATGTACAGTACCTGTGCATGTTCCTCCTATGGCAGGATCTGTGTGTCTTACGTCTGCAATGTTGGTTCAGCAGGGATGGATTCTACTCATGGCAGAGACCTTACCTCGAAGAAAACAATGCTACTTTTGCTTCTCCGTCGTTTGAGTTTTAGCTCATGCTTGGGGAGTTTTTGTTTTGCATAAATGATTGTGCGACGTTGCAGAAGAGGAGAAACGACAAGAAGGGATGAGAAAGAATCAGCCAAATGACTTTTAGTCATCATTACTGTCAGTGGGCTGTCCAAGCACTCCACTTCCTCTCCTGGTGAAAAATTTGGGATCCATTATAATGGACTATAGTAAATTAACAGTTTCAAGGCCATTTTAATTCCAATTCTCTCCTTTCTTTCAGCTAGTCTGCTTCCTCTTCCCTTGTATATGATTGTCAGACTCAGAAATGATGTGTGTGAGTCGGGTCATGCCCCAGAAAACAGTGCGAATGAAACACCAGTGCTCACCCTCTCAACACTAAGCTGCCAGTCAGTCTGTTATACTGAGATTGTCCTGCTTATATCTGTTTTATATTTAGTTATAAGAAGCTGAAAAAAATGCATGTTGCCTGTTAACACTGTGTCCTGATGGCAGATGTGTGGATATTTATTTTAACCCTCTGACCCAGAGCCAACCCCTTGTATTGAAGATACATTGCGTGCTTTGTTAAATGGAACATCAGTCACATTTAGGTTCACCTACTGCCATTTTAATAGATGTAAGGAAAAAAAGCAGTAAGCTCCTGACTCTCTGTGTACGTTGTGTGTTTATTCATGGCACAGCACTATCCCACACTGAAGCTTCCATCATATACATGACTGAGGAAACAAATGAAGACAAAGGCTTAGAATTGTATGCTTTTAGTTTTGATGTAAGGAATATATTTGAAGTGAGGCCAAATCAGTGTTAGTGTTAGTACCCCTGGTGAAGAAAAAAAAAAAAAAACTATTTTGTGTTTAAAAATAATTCAACAATAAGGAAATAAAAAAAAAACACAACTGACACAAGTATGGCCACCTGGAGTATTTTATAATAAACATTTATCTCCAGTGGTTATTGGGCAGGAGGTAGGTTATACCACAGAGACACCCAGGACAAAAGACCATGCATGCACACACTCACTCCTAAAGGCACTTTAGAGAGACTAGTGCATGCTTTTTGGACTGAAGTCAGAGTACCAGGAGACAACCCTTAAACTCCTTGCAGAAAGACCCAAAAGGTGGTATTCGTATGCAGGACCTCCTTGATACAACATAGATACAACATTTCTCTTAACCTCTTTAAAATGTGCAAAACATGAAAACACGCAGTTCAATTGAAGCAGATTTGTGTTAATTTTCATAAGTCAAGAAACAGCTGTAAGAAAACAGCTTCTCCTCTAAATCTGCTCAATATCTACAATCAAAAATGAAGAAGTGTCAAGAAACTTAATTGGCAATCTTTGACTTTGTGTTTCCCCTAGGGTATAAATCTGATGCAACAAGTCACTCTTCAAAATGGGAAACACAAGAAAACATGGCATTCCACTGATGCAGATGTGGTAATATTCAAGAAATTAGATGTTAGAAATTTCAGTAAAATCTTAAAATGCAACTGTTACAGAACTATAGCAAAATGTGTCACCTTAGGGTCACAAAATCTTAAACATAATTTATTTTAAGATTTTAGTAAACATCTTAACCAGGGATGCCAATAATTGTGGAAAATGCATCGTATGGACAAAACCTGTACATGAAGCACCAGATGTTGTATTTTGATACTTTATGCCATTCTCCTCTTAGTTGTGGATCTTAATAACGTTTAAATTTTGTTTTAAAGCATTCAGTGTACACTTTCTATTTTATGTCTGAACCTCTCACAGACCTCCACAGTTTCGGACTGCGACCATCTCACTGGCTCTTGCAAAATATTCACCCTCAGAGTCACGCTTACAAAAAGTAGATGGAAACAAATTTAAGTATGTGTAGACATTGTAGTTATAATTTTTTTAAACTATAGAAACTTTAAAACTGTTTCCACTTCCCTTAACTATTCCAATTTTGAATTACTGTTAATTGTGAGACTTTGTTTCTCAGTGAAATCTCCATTAGTCCAACCTAAGACATGATAATAATCCTGTTGTTTTTAAGAGTTTTACATTTCGAAACAGAAAAACTACAGAGAGCAGCAGGAAGAAAAGGAACAGTGAGGTCATTGACTCACTGAATAGAGATAATGTGTACTGTACATATACAAATACATTAAATTATGGCACTGTATGTTTCTAGTGTAAAAATAGAGAAAATTGTATTTTGTGTTTTTTTTGGTCACCTTTTTTTCTCCCGCAGATCTTGGTTTGAGTAAGCCATCCTAATGATTGTTTTTCAGATGTTGCAAGCAGAGGTAATTTAAAGGACTGTAAGCTACAAATGACAAAAACGACGAGAGAGACAGATTGTTTTTTGACAACAGCGCCTTCTCTAGTAAAAATGTTTAAAATGCCTTAAAATAATCTTTTATTGCAGAAGTAAAATCTTCCACAAAAAATGAAGCCGTTCTTATAAGCAATTCTTACATTATTTTTAGGGATGCACGACATATCCGCATTAACATTCGGTGGGGGGATGGTTAGCCATGTGGTATTTGGTAGTTTTTTTCCAGTGCCAAAAGGGACTGGAAATATATGTAAAATACTTAATATCGGTTATCTGCCATAACAGAAATATTAACATTGGATATCGATATCAGTCAAAATTTTCATGCCTGTGCATCCCTAATAATACAAGCTCCTGTTCCTTCCTGCTTACTGCACGTGGTGGCAAGGTGGACCTGGGCTACATACAGCCTTGTTTGCCTTAGTCCCAGTTTTTTCAAACTGACTGGAGATATAGGCAAGACGCTATTTTCTTGTAGCAAGAAACACATATATTTGCCTTTTTGAAATGACAAGTTTCCTTGTCTTTCTCATGTTAAAGAAGGATATGGGCCTCTCTATCTTCTATTTGTACAGTAGGGAAACAGAAGGTCATGGATACCTAGAAAATGATCAACTTAAGAAAGGAAAAAGTACATTCATTATTTCTTTTCATGCATAATAATCCACAGAATAAATGTACTCATATTAAAAATAGGATTTTTAAGGCTTTTTTTCAATCTTAAATTATACTTCTGCAATAAAACAAATTTAAGGCTCTTTACAAATAAAGGGGGGGGGGGCCTTTATGTGCACTAGTTTCCCATTAAGATCATTTTACTGGATTTGCATACACGTCATGACAGCTATCACCTGCTGAGTGCTATACTCAAAAGCCAGTGAGTATTGCACTAACTGCTTAAGTTTGGTATTAGTTGTAACACAAGCTCTTTACATGCAGTTGTGTGTTTTTCCTTTATTTTCACCTATGGGAATTCATTTCTGTAGAAGCAGGTGCGTTTTCATCTGTCAGATGCTTGTCATGACGATTGTGAACTGGCACCATTTAGATTTGAATAGTGTTACAGTTCTGTGTATAGTGCAACATATGAAAAAATAAATAATGGATATCTCAATACCCTGTGTATTTTCCAGTTTTTCCAGTATTGCAGTGTTATTACAAAGCAATATGTTTTTTATTTCTCTCCAGAACGTTTTCAGAGTTTTCTCTTCAGGAGATGAAACCAAGTAAATGATGATCAGTTAGATAAATAAATATTGCTTCCAGAGATTTACATCAAAATCCATCCATCCATCTATTTTCTATATCCGTCTCTTCCATAGTGGGTTGCGGGGGGAGCTGGTGCCTATCTCCAGCAGTCTACAGGTGAGAGGTGGTGAGTAGATCACCAGTACATCGCAGGGCAACAACCAGGCACACACCTAAGGGCAATTTAGAAAGACCAATTAACCTAGCAGTCATATTTTTGGACTGTGGGCTGCGGCGCCGGACTCATTTTAGAGGTGTGGTACGCACACTATAATGTTGGTGTGTACTTAAGGGGCGTTTTTAGGGTCTTGATATATTTGGGGCTTTAGCCCAGAACCCTCCTTCCTCCTGTTCTCTCTTTAAAAGTTGCCCTTTACAGTCTCTGTTTATGTATTTTGACCACTATGTTTATTCCTCCTGCTACCTCCTACCGCGGTCAAGTGACCCGACACCAGCTCTCTCTTAAAGATTAGCTTCGCACATACAAGGTGCATTACGGTAATGGAGCAGAAAGGACCCGATCCTGGCAACGGTTGAGAAAATAAGAGGAAAACAGGAAAGTAACCTTTAGAACATTTATATTAATGACATTTTTTTAAACTTTCACATGCCTGTTTTATGTAAAAAAAAAAAAATAATTTCACTGAGGATGTTTGGTGAAATAATACCTACTATTGCTCACCAGTATAGGCATTTGTGTCACTTTCAGGAATGTATTTCTCCAAACACATGAGAGGTGACAACACAATCTCTTCAGATTAATTTAAAGGCTCATCTATACTATAACCAGAATAAATATTTCATATTTTTACTGTAGAGTTTTGGAGAAATAACGGGTCAAAGTACCTCAAAATGCTCATCCAGTATCCAACATCTGACACAGTGGTGGTCAGTGGATTACTGGAGGTCCAGTAGGACTGAACACACTCTTCTCTATGTATGACCCGTTATTTCTCCAAAACTCTACAGTAAAATTATGAAATATTTATTCTGGTTATAGAATCAGAATCAGCTTTATTGCCAAGTTCGTACGTACAAGCGAGGAATTTGACTCCGGTACACTTTGCTCTCTGGGTTTTTTTGTTTTGTTTAATGGGTTATAAGATATATTTATGCATATATCTTTATGTTCTTAAATATACATATTACAAAGGTGCATTTGCAACTTCAGTATGCAGTTGTTTGGTACTCTATTAAATGTTTATCAGAGAAACAGCCTGGGGGAAGAAACTGTCTCTGTGGCGGCTGGTTTTAGTAAACAGTGCTCTGTAGCGGCGGCCTGAAGGTAAAAGTCTAAACAGTTTGTGTGCAGGGTGTGCGGGGTCTGCAGAGATTTTAGCAGCTCTCTTCCTGACCCTAGACCTCTATAAATCCTAGATGGAGGGAAGGTCAGCCTTGATTATTATCTCTGCAGACCTGATTATTCGTTGCAGTCTGGACCTGTTTTGTTTTGTGGATGAGCCAAACCACACTGAGATGGACGAAGACAGGACAGACTGAATGATGACAGTGTAGAAGATGACCAGCAGCTCCTGTGGAAGGTTGTACTTCTTGAGTTGCCTCAGGAAATACAGTCTCTGCTGGGCCTTCTTCTGAACAGTGTCTATGTGTGAAGACCATCTCAGGTCCTCAGAGATGGTGGTTCCTAAGAACCTGAAGTGGTCCACAGCTGACACGGTGTTGTTGAGGATGGTGAGAGGGGTGTATGGAGGTGGTGTTCTCCGAAAGTCCGTCACCATTTCTACAGTCTTAAGTGGGTTGATTTCAAGGTAGTTCTGACAACACCAGTGTACCAGCCGATCCACCTCCTGTCTGTATGCAGACTCATCACCGTCCTGGATCAGACCAATGACAGTGGTGTCCTCTGCAAACTTCAGGAGTTTCACGGACGAGTCCGCTGAGGTGCAATCATTTAGATAATCAAATTTGACCTTATATTGAATATTTAGTTTTCTTTGCTGTCGTATTGTTGAACAGTATAGAATTAATTAAAGCATAATTAGCTTTTAAAACAACTAAGTTTTAACTGAGTTAAAAACAATTAAATATCAATTTCTATATTGGGTTCATATATTTGTACATCTGACTCTAAGGGCTTCACCAGTCATGGACCTCACCGCACGTCACTGAACTGAGATCTAATATAGCCCAGGAAATACCAAAGCAACAGTGCTACCAACTTCTCCGCCGTGCAGCCCTTTTCATTAACATGAATTGTAGTGTTCTGAGTTTATTTTGAAAAGTATTAACTTAAATTCTTCCAACTCAGGTTAACCACAGAAAAACATGCCTTTGGAAAAATGTTTGATTTTTCCAGACATTTTTGCTTATTCTGTTATAAAAAGGTAAAATACAAGGAGCTTTTCACATTGCTTACTGCTGAGGTTACTTCCATTCTTTGATTTGCTTCTTCAAAAATAAAAACAGGCGAGTTTACTACTTTCATGCCCTCTAGACCCTCTTAGAACCAGCAGCTCTTAAACTTGTTCTGATTTTGACGCCAAGCAAAGCATTGGCAATCAAGTTTCTTGGAATTAAAAAAACATATACTTAGATTTTACATATTTATGTTTTACAGATTTTGATCTGTTCTAACTTTGTTTAGTTGCCAAGTAAAGTGAGATAGCTATGACACTCCCAAGTCCTAAGCCAATTTTAATGTTGTTTTGTTTCAAAATTTATGGAAAGAACACAACTCATCCAGGTTGACATTTGCTACAAAAATGTCAAACATTTTATATAGATTTAGCTTTTAAGCATAGTTAAAAAAAATGTCAGTATGATTAGTAGATGATATTCTGGAAACTTAATGCTAACCTGCTTTAACCATTCAAAAACCAGTTTACACTTGGGATCATTGTTATTTTAGAACATCAAGATGTTAAAAGCATAAAAAACTGTAACGACCAAAGCTCAAGCTTATAATAAACCAGGAGATGCTGCAATAGCATTGTCACGGTCATCAGAAAAGTTAACTAAGAGACAGCCAACCAAGAGAAGACAAAGAAGGCCCTGCCCCAAAATTGCCACCTTCAGGCTAAACTGAAATTTACGGCCTCCCGCAAAGACAAACCAAACCTTGTGGAAATCTTTCATTGTCATAAAATGCAGTTTAAGCTATTTGGCCACAATGTTGGTAATGTTTGGAGGAGTCAAACCACGGAATACTTTACCAAATGACAAGCATGGTGGAGGTGGGTTCATGCTGTGGGGCATTTTCACTGTCAAAGGTGGTGCATTGTACAAAGTAAGTGGAATAATAAAGAAAGCCATTTACCATGTTTTAACTAAAATCAGCTGCTATTTAGTTGAAACTTGGAAAAGGTTGGCTGCTTCAACAGTTTAAATAAAGTTTGTGTAGTTTCCCTGCATTTTCCTAAGGGAGCTTTATTCAATTATTATTGCGGGTGTATTTAAATTATGAGCCTGTAAGTATAATTTTGACCATGTGTGGATTAGAAAAAAAATACAATAAATTGCAACTTGTGCATCTAGTTCCTGTTTCAAAAGCATTTTGTGTTGTGCTTTTATTTCACACACACACACACACACACACACACACACACACACACACACACACACACACACACACACACACACACACACACACTCTTGTTTTGCTATATGTAGTGAGGACCATGTGTTGACTCCCATTGACTTCCATTGATTTTCAGTCATTTTCAACCCTTTCTATGCCCTAACCCTGACAATAACCCTAAACCTAACCATTACCAGTGCATTCCTAACCCTAACCTTAACCTAAACTCAATTCACACCTTAGTCCTAAACCTAACCGTTAGCAAAATAGGTCGTGAGGACCAGCAAAATGTCCTCACTTTGGTACAAATGGTATTCAATTTGATGGTGAAATTGGGAAAATGGTTCTCACTGTAAAGCCAAGACAGGAACACACACACACACACACACACACACACACACACACACACACACACACACACAACATATAATTTAAATCCATTATTTAGATAAAGTGCCAAATTTATTTGACATTCATGCTGATGGTGAGTAAATATAAACTTCTAACTAGCATTATAGTGTGAGGGGTTGGGGGTGGGGCACTCTTGATCAGCCTAGAGTTGATCCCCTGGGAGCAGATGGTGAATGGTGGCTTACCTACATGCCCTGAATCCAAGGAGTTTATAGGAGTCCGTGGCCATGTTGTGAGATGCAATGCTGGCTTTAAACAAGTCTGAAAAACACGGCTCATAAAAGCTCATCATTAGGAGAAAAGGTAAGCAGTGCTCCCAAAGTGGAACATGCAGGAGTTTACTTAATGGTAATGCACCTGTCTTTAGGATTTCCAGGCTAGTAGTGAATGTGGTAGCACTAGACAAGACCATAGTTGCTCATCTTCACCACTAATTCACACAAAACCGCAGAACATGTTGTGAGCTTTGGTGTTTTATTTTTTCTGCTCTGCTGAGACCTCTCTTGCTAACATTTTCGGTGAATACACATTTGGTTTTAAGTTACCCATGGTGATCTTGTATACATAAATGTTAACATCAACCACCTCTTACAGACTGAGATCACACCCAGACAAGACGTGATGTTGTTGAGCAGCGCTGCTGTTTTGCTGGTGCTCTGTGTACAGCACCTAAATGGCTCTGCCCTTCCTGCTGTGTCCTCCTATGAGTTCACCGCCAACAGGATGCAGCAGTACAATCTGGCACAGCAGAAACATGGTAAGATCAAGCTGGATTCCATATTTCCATTAACATTGCATCAATAAATCCCTTTATATATTAACGCTGACAAGCTTATCTGTTCCTGCAGAAGAAAAACATCCCCACAGCATAATGGTGCCAGCACCATGTGAGACTGTAAGGATGATGCATTCAGGATGATGTGCAGTGATAGCTTTCTGTCAGACATAAGCCAGACGAGGCTTTTTAAGTATCTTTTAAATGACATATTTGTGTATTTATTTATTTTTTATTGAGGCTTTAGCTTATGGGAAAATAATGTCAGATAGATTTTTTTTCTTTCCAAGCAGACTACTACATGTAGAATTGGCCAATGTGTTTTACTGTGGTGCAGGAATGAATTACCTGTGTTTGCAAATACGACCAAAGTAAAAAGCTTTCCTCTAACATTGTTTTTGCAATAATAAGTTCTATTTTTCCTCATGTAGCAGGCATCACATGTTATAGAAGTTTGACTGCAAACATTATGTTTTTCTGAATTGCTGTTAGTGTAACAGATGTATAACGAGTTGAACGCCTTCCAGAAGGTTCCACTTTTGTCTTGTCAGTTTGCAAAATAGTTTTCCAAAAGTCCTGGGGATCATCAGGAAGCCATTTGGGTCTTTGTGTTGGTCAGTGGTCAGCAGTGATTTTCTCCTATCGATGCCATCTTCGCCTAGTCTCTTTATTATTGTGTAATCATGATCATCAGCTTTAAATGAGGCAAGTGGGGCCTGCATTGCTTTAGTTGTTGTTCTAGGTTAATGTATGACCTCCTGGATGCACTCTTGGAGTAATTTTGAGTCCCACTGTGATTTGCTAGAGTCCCAAAGCCTTAAAAATAGCTTTGTAAACCTTTCCAGAAAGGATGTACTTAATTTTCCCTGTCATCTGCCTTGAATTTCTTAAGATTCAATTCAATTCAATTCAATTCAATTCAGTTTATTTATATAGCGCCAATTCACACACATGTTGTCTCAAGGCACTTCACAAAAGTCAGGTACATACATTCCAATTAATCCTAACCATTGAACAGTGCAGTCAGAGTTAGTTATTTATTCAAATTGGATAAAAAGTTTGTCTATCTAAGGAAACCCAGCAGATTGCATCCAGTCAGTGACTTGCAGCATTCACTCCTCCCAGATGAGCATGTAGAGACAGTGGACAGTCACTGGCGTTGACTTTGCAGCAATCCCTCATACTGAGCATGCATGTAGTGACAGTGGAGAGGAAAAACTCCCTTTTAACAGGAAGAAACCTCCAGCAGAACCAGGCTCAGTGTGAGCGGCCATCTGCCACGGCCGACTGAGGGTTAGAGAGAACAGAGCAGAGACACAAAGAGAACAAAGAAGCACTGATCCAGGAGTACTTTCTATGGGAAGGAAAAGTAAATGTTAATGGATGTAGCTCCTTTAGTCGTTTCACCTAGAAAGAAAGAACATATAAACTCTGAGCCAGTTTTCATGGTTAGTGTCTGAAAGAGGGCACATATAATTAGTTACAGTAGAAGCTCAGTCAGTTGCTATATCTAGGAGAGAGAAAGGGTTAAACACTAAAAGACAGGGCCATGTGGATCATCGGTAGAGGGTGAGCATTAAGTTGTTGCCAGCAGAAGCTCGGACGATGCCCCTCTCCAGAAAGGTGTCACAGGTAGACACAGAGTCAGGCCAGGTGTAGCTTCTAGGAGGAGAAAAAAGAGAGAGAACAAAGTTAAAAGCTGAAATAACAGCAAATAATGCAAAATTGTAGAGTAGTGTGAGAATGTAGCGAAGAGGGTGAAAGTGGTCATTATGTCCTCCAGCAGTCTAAGCCTATAGCAGCATAACTACACAGAAAGTTTCAGTTCAGATTATTTAGTTAAACGGCGCTTATTTACAACAATGTCGTCTCAAAGCACCCCACAAAGGGTCCCACTGATGGTCATTGTTATACTATACTATACAATACTTAAATTTCATAAGATTGGGACATATGTGTTGCTTTTTTTTTATCTTAGTTCATGTTGTCAGACAAGTTTTATTGAAAGTATTGGCTGATTCTACAGAACTAGAAACTTCACATTGGACCAGGTTGGTCTGGATACTTCTTCTCACTTAATGAATAAACTCATCATTTAAGTCAGCTTTTTGCATTTATTCAGGGTACCTTTGTCTGATAATAACATTTATTTGATGATCTGAAACATTTAAGTGTGACAAAATGGCCAAAACAGAAGACATTAGTAAAGGGGCATACGTTTTTTTCACAGCACTGGAACACAATAAACAGGATCGAACCTAAACTTAAATTAGGCCAAAAGAAACTGCCACAAAACTGCAAATAAAGAAGTTTTGTAAGCAATGTCTGTGTTTAATTTGCTTTTCTTTTTCTTGTTGTATGAGGTTGCCGTGGCGCCATAGTTGTGGCAGAAGCACGTTCTGCAGACGAACCATTGCTGACCCGCCGTTGTGTCATTATGAAGGTTCAGGACTTCACTGTGGAGAAATACTTTGAGGCCCTGAGACAGAATGCTGCTGCCGTACTGATCTTACTGCCACAAAATATCTCCAGCATTCCACATGAGACAGTTAAGGTAAAACCTGGAAGGTTATTTTCTGCTCCACAAAAAAACAAGATTTAGCGAGGTTCTGGAATTAATTGGTCAAAACACTTATTTTATGTGTCAGTCCTTCATGGTGACTGAGAACGAGGCCTTGCAGAAGGAAACTCTTATTCCAGTGTACGTTGTTCCTGAGGATGAACAGTTGCTTTACATGTATGAGGAGGTGAAGCAGGCTGCAGCCTCACGGACCTCATCCATATTTGTCAGAGGTAAGACAGACAGCAATATTTACTGTAAATATGTATGCTACAGTGATGGATGATAAAAATTTGTGGAAGCCACGAGATGGATGTGAAATTTGTAATAAATTGGTTGTAGCGCAGAAGAAAAACTGAAAGAAAGACTTTTTTCTTAAAATGTTTTTACTGTTGACAGTCCTTCGAAGTATGGTCACCGCTACAGCATTTCAGATCTTAGTGAGCAACAACAATGCCATTAAGGCCATAACTGACAACACTATTGTCACATTGGAGGTAGGAGCACAGCCTGGTATAGCACAATAGATATTTAAATTTCAAACAGATCTTTAACATTTTGCTTCAAATTGTCTTGCTCTAAAGTCCTGCACCATGCTGCTCTGTACTTCAGGGTGTGCTGCCTGGAACAGGAGAGGACGCTCCCACCATCGTCATCACCGCCCACTATGACTCATATGGACTGGCTCCGGTGGGTTGGCTATTGAAACACATTTGCAAGCTTTAACCTGTGAAATTGTTTCAACCTTGGTTTGAACCTTTCCCCTGCTTAAAAGCTTAGGTCTTTCAGTTCAACCTGGCATTTATGCATGGACGTGTTTGTGTGAAATAGTGGCTATCATATGGAGCGGACTCTAATGGCAGTGGAGTCACCATCCTGCTCGAACTGGCACGTCTCTTCCAGAAACTTTACAGCAGCTCCAGCACCAGACCACAGTGAGCTTCAGTTTATCCATGAGTTATGACAAAGCACTTGCAAGCGCAAACAATACCAATTGAGAATATAATAGGAAGATGTGCTCTCATATAGCTTTCATTGGTAAAAATATAATGCTCCAAACCAGGGCGTTTAATCCCTCAATAAAAGTTCAACAAACAAATACATGGCCTGCAAAAAGTATTCACTCCCCTTCAAAGTTTTACATTTTGTCACACTACAAACATAAACTTTATTGTATCTTATTTAGATTTTTTGTGATAAAAATATGTGATAAAACAATTACCTAATTGTGAAGTAGGAAAAAGATGCATAGTTTTTAATATTATTCATTAATAAAAATCTGAAAGTGTGATGTGTGTTTATATTCAGTCCTATTTATTCTGATAGCCCTAATTAAGGTGCAGTGCAACCCAGTAGAAGTTATCTAAACAGAGTTCATCTGCTAGTAATTTGTTTTTACTATAATATACTAGCTTTTGTGTGAAGGCCTCTAAGGTTTTATATAGCATCAAGAAGACCAAAATGTGAGGGTTTATGGATTCTTTTGCAGGGCACTGTTTTTTTTAAATACACAACTCACTAATTAATAAGAATATTCCAATTTATATTTTTTAGGTATAATTTAATGTTTTCCTTGACCGGAGGAGGAAAATACAACTTCCTTGGCACGAAGAGATGGATTGAGGAGAATCTTGATCATGCTGGTGAGATTCCAGCTCTGTGACTTAGTGATCATTTAGATTGTGAGCTGAAAATGTGCCAATATGAATCCAGAAATATAACCTTTAAAATTTTAACAAAGCCACTCCCCTTTTCCTTTAGAGTCCAGCCTGCTTCACGACAGTGTGGCATTTGTCTTGTGTTTGGACACGCTGGCCAAAGGTGATGAACTTTATGTGCATGTGTCGCGCCCTCCAAAGCCAGACACTCCTCTGCACTCTTTCATTCAACAGCTGGAGGAGGTAACTGCTTTTATTGTAACTGTATGAGAAAGCATAAACATGTCTTGTCAGTATTAATGATGTTGTGTGGTTTTACGTTGTGTTTACCCCCCAGGTGGTTTCCTTCAGATTTCCCTGGGTGAAGGTGGGATTGGTGCACAAGAAGATCAATCTTGTAGAGTCAACAGTGGCCTGGGAGCACGAACGCTACAGCCTACGGAGGATCCTGGGCTTCACTCTGTCTCATGTGGAAGATCCTAAATCTGAGCTTCGCGGTTCTATACTGGACACAATGTATGCTCAAAATTATTTTATCTTATTTATTTAGAGAATACTTTTTCACACTTTTAACACACTAAAAAAATAAAAATAATTATTTTATCTGTTTATCATCTTCTAGGTCCCAGGTGGATTCTAGGAAACTTAAACGGAACGGCATCATCATAGCAGAAGCACTGGCCCGGTATATATACAATCTCTCAGACAAGGTGACTGAATGAAATGAAGGCATTACACTTTTTATATGTAAAGGAAAAAAAAATGTCATATTTTTTTTTGTTCTGTTTTAAAAACATATTAATCTGTGATTGCTTTAAGGGTTCACCAAAGGATGTTCAGGTTTTTAAGGGTCACTTGGTGAGTTCCTTGTTCTTTTACTCGATAGGCTGCCCTCTGGTGTTCATACATAGACATTACAGAGTCCTTTCATTTTTCAAGAGCTCATTTTCCCCATATAAATAAAATATTTTGTTGATTTGAATTATATGTAGCCATTAAAGTGCAAAAAGACAGGTTTTATCAAGAAGCAGCTTTATGAAAGAATCACTGAAAAAATAATCTCCAAAATGACTATTTGACATGTATTAGCTTTTATTTTCATATGATTAAAGAATATTTGATGCTTATAATTATATTACCTTTGTAAACCCACATCTGTGCCCTCAATGCAGGACTTTCAGGACAGTCGCATGTCCAGTTTGATGTCCTTTTTGACCTCAGTGCCTCGGGCTGCCCAGCTGCTGCACAAGGAACCCAGTCAGATCCTGCTGGTCAACTCACTGGAGCACGAGTTCAAGAGTTACCTGCAGCAGGTCCATAGACACACCTTTCGACAGGACAAGAGGTGCAGTAGTCTTCGTGATTCATTCCATGGCTCTAAAGAAACACAACAACATCATAACCAATGTTATTTCTTCATGCAGGGACCCTGACATCACCTTTTATGATCAAATGAACCAACCAATTGTGATGTACAGGTATACACCTGTGCCACCACTTTTGTGCATGTGTGGAAATTTATTAAAGGTTAGGAAAATAATGCAAATCTTTTTCAGGGTGAAACCAGCAGCGTTTGATCTCTTCTTAGGAGGATGCATCACTGCTTATTTGGGGATTGTTTACTATTCAATCCAGGTTAGTTGACCTAGATTCACTATCTATCTATCTATCTATCTATCTATCTATCTATCTATCTATCTATCTATCTATCTATCTATCTATCTATCTATCTATCTATCTATCTATCTATCTATCTATCTATCTATCTATCTATCTATCTATCTATCTATCTATCTATCTATCTATCTATCTATCTATCTATCTATCTATCTATCTATCTATCTATCTATCTATCTATCTATCTATCTATCTATCCATCCATCCATCCATCCATCCATCCATCCATCCATCCATCCATCCATCTGTAAAAAAAGGCTCTGGGCAGATGAAACCAAAATTGAACTTTTTGGCCTTCATACAAAACACTGTGTGGAGCAGAAAACTAACACTACCTATGACCTTGAACACACCACACCAACCATAAGACAGCATCATGCTGTGGGCATGCTTTTATTCAGCAGGGACAAGGAAGCAGGTTACAGTTGGGTTGATGGGTGGAGCTAAATACAGGTCAATCCTGAAAGAATGCTTTTTAGAGGCTTCCGAAGATTTTGAACTTCGGCAGAGATTCACCTTCCCAAATATAAAGTCAGAAGTACTTGAATGGCTTCAATCCCACCATACTGTTAGGACTTGTGAGATAGGAACCCAGAATGCAGACGAGCAGGCAGCGTAATGGTAAGTGAAAAAAAGATTTAATCAACAAAAATTCACTCACAGATGAGGCAAGAACAAAACAGAAACAGGCTGGCTAGACAGGCATGGCATGGTCCAAAAAGCAAGACATGAGCATGATCTGTAAACAAGACATGATTTGAGAAACAAGACATGAGCATGATTTGGAATGTTTCCGCGCCGTGTAACTGAACAGGTGTGTATTTATGGAGTGTGAACCAGGTGGAGCAAGGAGACAGAATGACTTGGAGCAGGTAAACCGAATAAAGTGAATTAACAGGACAAAACATGGCTTGAGCAGAACGAAAATCCAAGGATACAAACTAATAGAAACATAACTAGAAAAAATGAAACTAAAGCATAACCAGAAAGATAATAAACAGAAGCATGATTCAAAATCTAAGAATAATAATAACAGAAGAACGATCGAAAACCTTAACTGTGTAAAACATATAAAGAAAAAACCAGAAACCAAAAACCAAACAACCCCACATCATAACACATACACATGATCAGTGGAAGTTTGTGTTTTTGGTTTTCACTTGTGTTTGCATTTTGATCATTTAGTGCTGTTGATATTTTGGTGTTTAGGTCTTGCCACATCAGTTAATTCCTTTGTGTTGAGTTGCGTAGTTGTTTAATGTGTTTTGTTGTTTGTGCATTCTGGTTAAAAATTTTAGTGTTGGTCTTTTTCTCCTTGGTTTGTTAATCCTTTTGTGCTTTGGTTTAGTTTCCTTTGTTCATTCCGTTGTTGTCTCCTTCCCTCAGTCCCCCTGCTCAAACTCCCCCTCGGCTGCTCTGCATTCACCTGATGATACTCATCAGGTTTTAATGTTTCTCGGTATTTAACCCCCTGGTTTTCATTGTTAATTGCTGGTTTCTTCCATTGCCCTCACCTCAAGTCTATGGCCGGTTGTCTTTGTGCTTTATATGTAAGATTTCCTTTGTTTTTGATAATTATTTGCAGCTTACCACCATGTTCACCCGACTTACTTGACTGCATTTTCGTCCAGCTCAACCACCTCTTATGAGGTGTTAGAATGGGCCAGTCAAAGTCAAAATCTATATCCAATCGAGTCAGGGGCAAGATCTCAAAATTGATATTCAGATATGCTCCCCATGGAAGCTGACTGAGCTTTAACCATATTGCAAAGAACTGCTAAACAAAATCATTCTGTAGATGTGCAAAGCTGTTAGAGACTTACCACAAAAGACTTGCAGCTGTCCCCAGAGTGAAAGGTGGTTCAAAGTATTGAGGCACTAAATTAAAATATGCAGCACACTTTTGCGATTTAGTTAGTTAAAAAATTGAAAACCCTAAATCCATCCCTATCACTTCACAAATAGGCTCTGCTTTGTGTTCGTCAATGACCAACTTCAGAAAATCTCCCCAAAATACAGCCTTCACTACATATTAGAAGGAGATATAGCACTTTATTTCTCTACATTTTATCACTTTACTTAAGTTACTGATTACTTTACAGACTGGGATTTATGGAAACAATTTTAAACATTTTCACAGTTTTCATTTTATGTGGAAATTAAGATTGCTTGCAGTTGTTAAATATTAACCTAAGGTGAGCTCCATCTCAGCCAACACAACTACAGCACATTTACATCGGTATGTAAAAGTATTCATCATGATAATACTGTATATAACTGTAAATATTGACAAAGTTCCCTGTTCCTGCTGAAGAAAAGCATCCTAACAGCATGATGCTGCCACCGCCTTATTTAGCTGATGAATTGAACAGTGAGATGTTCAGATGTTGGAATGTAGTCTTATATTCTAACCCTGCTTTAATCTTCTCTGCAACTGAGATTAAATGAAAAAAACATGAAAGTTCTTGGTTGTAATGTGCCAAAATGTAATAACAGGGTTTCAATATTATTGCAAGGTGTTGTATTTATTGCCCTGCTTTTTAGGAGGATTAAAATAAGCTTGATGCATTAAGTTATCTGCTTGTTTTCTCTTGCAGAGTTTTGGGCATCTGTACAACAAACTTAAAGCTGCAGTGAAAACCAAGCATCAGTGAAAGCTTCAAGTATCCCAGCTTTGAGGTTTCCTAGGCCGATGATGGGTGTCTGCTTCACAGGCTGTGCAGAACTTTCTAACAGTGAAATAAAAAGTGTGCATTTGCTTTGTGCTGTTGTGAGATGTTCAAAGATGTTTGTACGTTTCTCAGAAATGACTTTCTAGCAATTCTTAAAATTTAAAAATGAAGAAATAAAAGTGTTTGTCATCAAAACTGTGAATGATTGGAATCTGATTTCAAACCAATGAAAGACATTTTCTGTCACATCACCAAGATCATTCAACATGCCCTGCATTCTGCATCTGCTGACATGTATGTGACTGAGCTTCATGCGGCTTCCAAACGAAGTTCAACCACTGCAGTGGATGCACAGCCAGTTCCTGTCACAGATAACTCAGTGAGATTGCCACAGACACAATGGCCCCCGCAGTGCTCCACAAATTATTAATGCTTGTGTGATGTGCTGACAGTCATTAATTGTGATAGAGTCTATAAATTCTGGAGTTTTTGTTTTAGTTCTGCAGCTGTGTCCAGATTGTTTAAACTCAAAGGCAACTAAATAGCTAAGATTTGGTTGTCAGTGAATGAAAAGAAGGCTGCATTGTTGATCAGGGCCTCCAGAGCTATGGAAGCAGGTCAAGGGCATTGACCCCAGGTATGTGAGTCTCTGCAGGGGGCTTAAAGCTCAGGGAGATTAGTGAGTGCTCAGGTGGCACAAAGAGTTGTTCTGCTTCAGCAGGGATGCTCTTAACCTGCACCAAACAGACGAGATTCATCACAACAGCAACAGGCTAAACCAATAGCTTCATCTATTTTTAAATCTGCTGAGGATTGATGCGGGATTTCATGGTACAAAAAAAAACTGTGTTGTGGCATTTTAAATTCAGAGTAAGCAACATACAGCGGAAAAAGACAGATTAAATGCATACTGCTACAACAATTATGCAATCTTCACAGTAAATAAAATGTAGAAGTAGGAGGGGCAGAGATATAGGGAAGGGGTGGAGCTTACAGAATGCCGCATGACTTTCAGGTTAACTGGAGGCAAGGTGCGGATAAACAGTAAGATAACCGCAGAAGATGGGTCCCCAGCTCTACATCACAATGTACAAGGAGCATTTCAGATCTCCGGGCAGAGCCAAAAAAGCTGAACTTCGACCTACTTCAGCCCACCGCAGAAACAACCCTCAGCCACGGCCGGTAAGATGGACAGCCCTCTGTTTTACATGCATGACTTCTGTTTATTTGTGGTCAGGCAAAGATGCGTTGAATTTATTAGGAATAAAGAGTTAAGAGGTATTGTTTTATGTGATATGATTTCTTTGTATTTTGAATAAATAGGTCACATTTAAACAGAAACAGGCACTTTAGAATATAATGTTCTTAAAATAGCTATATGACTGAAAACGAAAATAGTAGACAGATCATGCAAAGAAATGTTGTTCCCCCAACACTTACTTTTATAAAGTTTCAGTGTATCATGCAGTGTTTAAAAATCAAAACATTAGAAATAAACAGAATTTTAAAACAACTCTGTTTTATGGCAAGCCAAATTGAGCAATAAATATCTAATCAGAGTGATAACGATTTAAATAAAGGAAAATATGTAAAACATATATTTTCTTAGATTTGTTGTCCGTGAAATGAAAAGAAAAATTTTGTATGTAGCTCTTAAACATTAAAATTTGCATTTTGTCATGTTAAAACTACAAAATTCAAAATGTTTGTATGTACATCTAAAAACAGATTTGTTCCCCTTCTGTAAGCAACATTTTTCTTCAGTTTTGCCACAGAATCTCAAGTGGATTTGGGACTGGACTTTTTGGTCGTTCTGACACATGAATATGCCCTAGCTGTATGCTTAGGATCATTGACCTGCAGGAAGATGAACCAGTATCAAATCCTATGCGTCCTCCAACAGGTTTTCCAGGATTGCCCTGTCTTTGGCTGCTTTATCAACTCTAACCAGCTTCCTAGTCGCTTCTCAAGAAAATCACCCCCACAGCAATATGCTGCCACCACCATGTTTTACTGTGGAGAGGTTGTGTTTAGATTGACGTGCCATGTTAGTTTTATGCCACAAATACGTTTTTTTTTATGGAGGGAGAAAACATCTGACATGTTATGGGTTTTTTTCAACAATGGCTTTCTTCTTGTCTTCCCCAAAGGCCATATTTGTGGGATGCACAGCTAACAGTCATGCTTTCAACAGATTATTCTACCTGAACTCTGGATCATGGTAACTTTGGCCTCTTGGCTGCTTCTTTTAATCTATACTCAACTTGTCTATTACAAAAAAAAAAAAATAAAACATCTCAATAAAATACAATGAAGGTTGTGGTTGTGATGTGACAATATGTCAAGGAATGAATATTTTTTGAAGGTGTACAGAAACTGGGTAACAGTGTCCAAAGAAAGTTTTTATTAAAATGAGAGTTTTCTAATTTTAGGTTGAAGTTTTCCCTCTTTATAATTTTTGTTTCCAGTTTTTATTTTCTTACCTCCCCAGGACTTCCTGTTCCCCCGCAGTCTTCGGTCCAGCTACAGGCCAACACGCACACTGCTCCTCCCATTGCCCCCTGTGGACACTGGCCGGCCCCTTTTCCCCCCTGTGAACCATTTCTTATCTCACAATCCTGTCTTGGCTTGTCCTGAAAACCCATTAGGCAAAACAAATTCAGACAGCCCGCAGCCCATGCCTCCTATCAATGACAGGGCACATAAACCACAACTGACAGAGACTTCTGCTGCCATTGACGGTCTGCTTCCTAATGCGCTGAGGACCCCTAATAAGTAATTACTAATCACTTCCCTGTTTAGCTTAAAGGTAACTATAAATGCATTCTGATATTGGTGAATCTGCTTTGCAGGACTGTGGATTATCAGAGGAATGTCAATCCACTCTCAGCACAACTCAGGTAAATAAACAACCTTTGAACTTTAGGACTTGAGGTCCCAGACGACTTTAAAATCAAAATGAAGTAATACCATTTAACACACCGTGTCTTATAAAAGTATTCACACCCTTGTACTTTTTCACATTTTATCACATTACTTCAACAAACTTTAGTATATTGAATTGGGATTTCGTGTCATAAACAAAGTAAAGTCAAAGTAAAGAGGTAACTACAAAAGCATTCCACTCTTCTCACATTTTTTGTACCAGAATTTTGGAAAATCATGCATCATTTTTTTTCCACCTAGCAATTATGCGCTATTTGTGTTGATCTATCAACTAAAACATAACACACATTTAAAAAAAAAACAAAAAAGTCTTTGGTTGTAACGTGATAAAATATAAAAATAAAATCAGGTGGTATAAATACTTTTGCAACGCAATATACTGGTGTGAATTTATAAATGATTTAAAATATCACAATAAGAAATCTATCTTACAACAGACAACAAGCAGGAGGTCAGCTTCAAACAAGACCTCAAACAACCAACCCTTCTGCAGCTCCTCAAAGCTTTGCACGGACACCTTACAGGAAATGTTGCTCTACCAGAACTCAGGATTTTAGGTGCACATTCACTTGCATGTAGTATTTGTTTTTTTGGGGGGGGCCTTTAATATTGCTCCTTAGGTCTGACTTTGTTCCTGTGCTTTGCCAACAGTGACTGCTACAGCTGCTTCCATGTGGTGAGGCCCTGCCAAGCTGCTCACTACGTCATACACCCAGAATTTGTCTCTGAAAGCCTTTATTAGGAACACCAGAGATTTCCCTCTTCAAAGCTGGGGATTCAGTATGTGGAAGGAACAAAATAAGAGACTGTTAGCGATTGTCCAATTCTCTGCGAATAAACTACAACATCATTCCTTGGAAAGCAGCATGTAAACTTTAAAATTTTCTTTCTAAATAAAAGGCAATTGGTCTTTCTAAGGGAGGGTTGCGAGGATCAAGTTGGATAAAAAGAAGTCACTCTAATGGGCTACCAGTGTCTCTGAATATTATATTGCAATTATTTTTTTCACCTGTGAAAGATTTCTTTCAATATTTATGCAGCAGAGACAATAATTATTTAAAATGTCCAAATTTTCACAGTAAATATAGTTGTAATGGGGCTATTGACATGAGACTTACACAAGATTCCCATATTTTATTGGGGAGTGGTGGCCTAGTGGTTAGAGAGCAGGGCATTTGTGTCCTCGACAGGCCACAAGTACCCTGGTTTGAATCCCACAGCCTGCCACTCTGGGTCCCTGACCAAGACCCTTAACCCCTGAATGCTCCTCGGGCACTGCACAATGGCAGCCCACTGCTCCTTAAGGGATGGGTTAAATGCAGAGGATAATTTCTCCATTGTGAGATCATTAAAGTGTAAATTATTATTATAACAACGCAAGTAATCCACACATACAGAGACATCAAAACAGTGAGTCTGCATCAAGCCTTTTGTGGTCAGGAGCATCACTTATTGTTTTCATTGGAAAAACTAGACATGTTAATTCCAGGTTTCTATGAAGCTCTGAGTACTCCTTGGCTTTTAGTCAACTCCTCTTATGAATGACACCTGGTCTTGGCTGATTTGTAATGAAATTATGTTCTTTGAATCTTCACATTATGCATCTTTGCAGGAACATTCAGAGGTTCAGAAATGCAGCCGTAAACGAATACCATTAGTATGTTTTGCAACAGTAACACTTTTTGCTTTTACCAATCATATCACTCTGTTAAACACTTTCTACAGGCTCCCTTTTATCAGTTAATATTAAACCAGCTAATACTGATTTACTCATGACAGGGAGAATGCTTTCTAAATACTAACAGAACTCAGTAATTTAGGTTTCTGGGTTTAGTGCCTTTATTGCACGTTTTTCTTAACATGTTCAATTCTTTGTGTCATTCTAGTTTTTTTTTTAACCCACAGCTTCATTTCTGGACTCATTTTCTTTGATTTCTTTGTATGTGTGGTTTATTTGAGTTTTTGCTCAAACCTGTTGTAAATTTTATTCCAATTGGTCCATTAGAGATATATTTAGACTGAGAAAAACGTCGAGATATTCAATACTTATTTTACCCGATGTATTCTGGTCTCCAAGCTGTGAACTCTGTGTAGTAACTAATCTTTTGTGTGCTGCTGAAATCAAAACATTTCTGTTAACGGCACAGATTGAAATAAAGAGTGCTTCTCCTGCTGGACTACATTTCCCTTGTCAGTGTGGGCGTAGATGAAGGCGGAGACAGACCAGCGCGTTTGGGTTCCTCCGTAGGGCTTTTTTTTCTGGAGTTGTAGCAAACAAACTGCAAACCAACGAAGATATCGCTGTTGATCGGTAGGAACAAAAACTTGTAATGAACGATCTTAAAAATAACCTGAATTTGCATGAGAGATTATTGTGTTTTTGTACCGATTCTGTGTTTTATTTCACTTAACTTTGTCGCACTTCCCATCGAGTAGATAAAAAAAACATGTTGGTTTCCACATATCGGCCGCTAAAAAAATGTTTTTATGCTGTTGATCCACGCATTTTTTTTGTGTTTTTGTGTCTTTATCGGGGCGTCCTGGTCAATGTGTTATTTAGTAAACATACCTATTAAGTTAAACTCTGAAAAAAAACCCCATCACAAGTAAAGGTCGCAGTGTTTATTTCTATCTTTCTTAATTAATCTGTCAGTCTATACTATTCTGCTCTGCTTGTTCATGTTCAGCCTTATTGACTGTTTCCATAATTAGCATGCAGGGACACGTTGAGGACACCGAGGAGCACCCCCGCTCTCTCAGGCACAAACACTTGAAGAAGTAGTGTGACTCGAACAGCTGCACTGACTAAATCAGCACTTCTTTCTTTCCCCCACCCCACGTCTGATAATGAATCAGCTGAAATGACAGATATAATCTCACTGTAAACAAACAAGTGAGATCAAAAGGGACTGTATTAGAAAACACTTTTTTAGTGTCATCTGAGAAACAGGTTTTGAATGACTCATTTTTATAGGTGCTAGATTGTGTATAAATAAAGTTATTGAAATAAACAAAATGAGTTCTGCTTTCATGGAATCTATTTAAATTAGCGGATAAATTGCCTAATTGGTTAAATATTTACTAAAGGTCTATGTTTTCCAAAGATGTGTTGATCAAACTTTCCAGCATAAAACGTTCTCCTTTGTGGGTTCTATTTCATCCCTACTGACCGCCAGAGGCGGTGCTTCAAGCACTGAATGATCATTCTTGCGCATGCGCAGGTCGAGAAATTAATAACAACATGGTCACATGTGACCTACCGGTGGCTCACGTGAGTCTATATAGTCACATGACACCGGGAGCCCAGTCCCTTCTTTCTTCTCGCACGCAGGTTGATGAATGCAGGTGTTGGCTTGTGTTTGTTTGTTCCTCGTTCCTCTTGCTGCTTGCTGCTGGGAGCCTCGTGATCGTTTGTGGTCGGAGCTGCAGATGGTTCTGTCCTCCAGAGGCTGCGCAAGCTGCCTTTTCTTACAGGGTTTCTGGTAAGTTTGTTCGGCACTCCGGTAGCGTTATTCTGCTTGTGCTGAGTCCATTCATTCCTTTATACGTTCTCGCTGACTCTCCAGTGGCGTTTTCTGCTTGTGTTGAGTCTATTTACTTTCTTCTGCAGTGTTTGCTGCTCGCTTTGATTTGGCTCGTCGGTGGCGTTTTTTGCTTGTGCTGAGTCCTACGGTTTGTTGCTGTAACAGGGTCTTGACGGCGTTTCTTCTGCCCGTTCGACCCCATCTGTCCACTGGGTCATGGACAATCTTTGTTGTGCGTCCTGTTCGGCTCCCTTACAGCCTGAGGATGGTCACGACATGTGCCATCCCTGCCTTGGTGTTGACCATCTCAGGGAGGCGCTTTCAGATCATCCCTGCTCTAATTGCAGCTTTTTTCCCGAGGGGTGGGGGTTGGGCCCGCTGTCCTCGGTGGATAGCCTGTTGACTGGGGTCTCTGTCCACATGATCCGTTGCGTTTGGGAAAGGGGTGCCCCTCAGAAACGTCTGCTGAGATTGCCTTTGTGTCGGGGAGGACCCAAGCGGCGGGGGCCCCCGGGGATGTCCTATAAGTGGACCAACTTTCTACGGACGGCCCAATGAAGGCCCAGTGATCTTCCCCTCCTAAAACAGGGCGGGTCCTCGCATTGCGGGGATGATGTTAATTCGCCCGGCCTCAGGCACCCTCTTTCGAGGGGCCTTTCGGAATTGGGCCCCCGCCTCCCGGAACCGTGTCTGCAGCTATTAAAAACAGCTCTGGGCCGTTTCAGCTGGACGTTCCCTGGCCCAGCCTGCTCCATCTAGCCCTTCTTTAGGCGTCGGATCTGGGGCCGCCTTTGTTGTTTCCCCTTGGGGGAATACGTCCAGGACTCATGCTTGCGGGATGACACTGGGCCTTTTCCCCCTAAGGGGATGGCGGGCCCTGGCTGCCATGCACGGGGCCCCCAAGTTCGGGTTGGCTGCATCCCCCTGTCAGTCTGCCATTCCCCTCCTCATCGTTCCTCCGATGAGGCTTAGGCCTAATGCCCTTTTACACCGCAATGCTTGTCACGGAGATCTGCTGGGGTGGGGCCTAAGACCGGGTGCCCGGAGGGCCGCTAGTAACTCGCTCTCCGATCTGATGTTGGGCCTCTCCTTTTCGTTGGGTCGGTTTCCCTTTGGCCATCGCTCGGGCTTGTTGGACCATCTTTGCGGGCCCTTCCCCCTGATACGCTGAGCTTGGTCGCACGCTCCTACCTGGTCCTGCTGGGGGCGGCAGTGTGGCTGGGCAATCGCCCCTAACCGGCCTTGCAGGAGAACATTGGGGTCTTCCTTGGTTCCGGGGGGAACTCTTTGGTTCCCCTGCGCTGGAGGCCTTGACGTACGCCCCCTTCGGGGACATGGCAGCACTGGCGGGTCTCCATAGCCTCCCGTCCCCCTGTTGCTGTTGGGCAGCTGGGGGCTCTTTCCCGAGTTCCCTTCCCCCTCCGTCCTTTTTTGGGGGTCCAAAGCAAGCTCCTAGCCCGGACGGCTAGGGCCCAAAGGGGGACTATGGGGGGTCCCGGGGTTTTCCCCAGTTCATCGCTCTTCCGGTCGCGTTTCCCCAGCCCTCCCGGGGCCGGGGGGCCCCCCGGGTTTATGTTCGGGGCCCGGGTGGTGGGTTTTTTTTTCCCCGGGGCCAGCTCATTTTTTTGGGCTTTCACGCCCCGGACTTGTGGGTTTTGCCATCTGTCCCGGGGAACGTCTTCTTTTTCCCCGCCCCCTCCTATCCCCAGCCAGCCCATAGGGTCATCTCGACCCGTTTAAGGCTCAGGCCCTGGACCAGGAGATTGCACCTTGCTGGCCAAGGGTGCATTTTTTCCCGGGTGGACCCCTAGGGGATCCGGGGTTTTTTTTATTCAGTTTTTTTCGGGTTTCCCAAAAAGCCCGGGGGTCTTCGCCCAAATTTCTGGACCTCGGGGTCTAAACACTTTCCTCGGGTTTATGCCTCTCCACATCTTACCCCCCCGGGGTCCTCAAGCAATCTCCCCGGGAGACGGGTTTATAGCTAAAGGTGCCTATTTTCATGTCCCCTTTGCTCCGGCATTGGCGGTTTCCTCCTTTGCTTTCACGGGAGGACTTCCAGTTTCTGGGTTTCCCCTTTTCTTTTCCCTTTCCCCCTCGGGTGTTCACCCGGTGTTGGGCAGGGGCCCTTTCCCCCTGCAGGCACGGGGACTGTGGATCCTCCCTTATTTAACACGCCTTTTGTGCGAAACCCCCAAATCAACGTCCAAGACCCCGGACGGTGCTTGCCCACATCGTCACGGGGTTTGGGGGTGAACCTGGGAAAGCACCTGATCCCCCCCCGGGTGACTATTTTCTTGGCAGGGGTTCTAGATTCTGGTTCCATGCTCCCTGCCCTTTCCCCTCGGCGTTTTGGGCAATATTCGGCCATTTCCGGCTTCCGTCTTGGCGGGGCCCCACGTTTGTTGGTACCTCGTCTTCTGGCAGCTCACTGGGGCGTCCAGCGTGGGGCCTCTAGGGCTTCTTTCACTGCGGCCCCTGCAGATGGGGCTAAAAGGGGTCACCGGGACCCCCCCCGGGGCGTACCACAGGCTCCGAGGGTTTGGGGTTGTCCCTCATGCCTACATCTCTGTCCCATGGCGGAGCAGGTCCTACACATGGCGGTGTCCCGCTCGGCCCCCCTCCTGTCGGAGGGAAGTCTCCATGTGGTGCTTCCTCCAGGGTTGGGAGCGACCTGGCAAACCGTACACTTGTCGGGGTGGGTCCCCGCGGCGTACGGGGTCCATATCAATGTTCTGGACTAATGGCTTTTTCCCGGCACTCCGCGCTTTTCCTTTCCCGGCTGCTGGACAAAATGGGTTGGGCCAACCCACGGTTGTCTTCCATGTAAATCACCAAAAGGGGGGCCCGTCTCCGAGACTCCTGTCCCTGACCCGGGGGCTCCTGGCTTGACGGGGACGCCTTGGGACCTCAGGCGCCCATATTCCGGTCCACAGAAATTTTCCACACTTTTTTGTCTCGGACGGAAGGTGCCGCTTCCGGGGGGTGGCGGCTTCACCGGAGGGTGGTGAATCGCATTTGGGCCACCCTTTGCAGGCGGGGGTGGACCCGTTTTCCCCCTGGATGGGGGTTTCCGTCCCCTCTGGTTTTCCTTGGACAGTCCATCCCTGGGGTGCGACGCACTGGCGTTGGGGCCCCAACCCTTCTCTACGCCTTTCCCCTTTCCCTGATCCCCCGACCTTCTGAGGGGTTTTTCTGACAGGCCCAAAATTCTCTGGGAGCCCCCTTTTGGCTGGGGAGGACCGTTTCCTCTGCGCCAGGCCTTTCTCCATCTTGCCATGTTCCTCCCCCTGGGGAACCTCCCTCCCAATGGGGGGCCCGGGCTCTCCACCCCATCCGGGGCCCCCTGAAAACTGGCTTTGGCCTCTACAGTGCAGGTCTGCCTTTCCCCTTAGGGGGCAGGGTTTGGGCGACCATGCTGGGGGCTGGGGGACGTCCACGCGGGTGCAAATGGGGGCTAATGGGCGGTCTTTGCTGCTGGTGGCTGGTAAGGCTGGACCCTATTCCTGTCCTGTTTCCCATTTGCTGTCCTTTTCCTTCAGGGGGTTGCTGGATCTGGGCGTCCCCTTCCCCTTGAAGGTTTGTGGCAGCCATTTCCTGTTGGATTTGGTTTGGTGGTTGCTCTGTTGGGTGGCAGGGGGGTGTCGCGCTTTTTTGAAAGGGGGGCCCGGCACTTTTTCCGCCCAGGGACCCTGTGGCCCCTCGTGAGTTTTCGCCGGGGCTTGCGGCCCTTTATCTCCCCCTTTTGAGTCCTTCGAGGGGGACCCAATGGCTCTCCCTGAAAACCGCCTTCCTGTTGGCCATGTTTTTTTTTCCAAACGGGGGGGGAATTTCATGCTCTGTCGGTCTAACCCTGTTGTCGGTGGAACCCGGTGGCCCCGGGGTTCATGTGGGCACTCTTCCTTTGTGCCCAAAAATCCTGCAGTGGGGTGGCAGTGTGCTGCCGCTCTGGCTTTTCCCCATTTTAAACCTGGTGTCCCCTTTTAGCCTCTTTGCCCCGTCTAGCGTTGAAGCGTATGTCCGTTTTACGGCACCCTTCGCAGACTGACTGTCTTTCGTTTTTATCTGGCTTCGGGAAAATCGGGGCCCTTTCTAGACAGCTGTTGGGACGTTGGATTTTGGAGATGATCTCTGTGGGTTCTCCTTGCAGGATCGGCCCCTGCCCGGCGGCGTGCGATTTCCTCCACTAGGGGCCCTCCTCTCGGGGCTGCCATGACCCCGGGGGCCTCTGGAGGCCATTTTAAGCTGCTTTTGGACGGCCCAAGCACCTTTGCCGATTTTACAGGGGGAAGTCACCACGCCCCCTCCCTGCATGGTATAGGGCACCCCCTTCTGAGCCCGCTGAGGTTTTGTGGTGTTGCTGGTTCCTTGGGGCCTTTTCCCTGGTCCCCCGGACCTGTTGTATGCGTCTTCTAGTGCTTGAAGCACCGCCCTGGGGGTCAGTAGGGATGAAATAGAACGAAAAATTAGAAAGTAACACGGTTTTGCCCAAAATGCTCGGCCCCTCGGGTTTCCGCGTGCTTGCAAAGATTGTCAGGACTAGGGTCCCGGGGTCACGTACTATACAACTCTCGTGACCACCGGGGGTCACATGTGACCTTTGTTATTAAATTTTTTGACCTGCACATGCCAAAAATGATCATCGTCTTAAGCACCACCCCTGGCGGTCATCCGGGGGTTCTAGAACCCAGTTACTTCGTAACTTTTTTTCTAATAAGTGTGGAAATCTTTTTTTACAGTAAACTAAAAATGAAAAAATTTTTACCTGAGATTCGCATTTGTTTTGTAGGCATGTGTCTTTACATATTTCAGTTAATACTAGATGGGGCTCACTGAGAATATTTAATTTTTTCTGTTTTCTGGAGCTTGTGTGGATCTCTAAGGACCTCTGTGAAAACTGAAGGAAAACTTTTGCTGTCAGACTGAATAAATTAGTCAGACAGACTGCAAGTTAACAAACAATATACAGTGCCTTACGAAAGTATACATATTGTTTGAATCTTTAAACATTTTGTCAGATTACAACCACAATTTTCAGTGTATTTAATTAGCCTTTTAAGTAATAGACCAACAGGAAGTAGTGCATAATTGTAATGTGGAAGGAAAACAATAGATGTTTTTCAAAATGTTTTACAGAATAAAATCTGAAAAGTATGTTGCACATGCATTTGTAGACTCACCTTCAATGTGCTTTGATCTAAACCACTCTATTGCAGCTTTGACTGTTTGCTTAGCTTCATTTTCCTGCTGGAAAGCGAATCTCCACCCCAGTCCCAAGACTTTTGCAGCTTCTACAGGTTTTTTCTCCAGGTTTGACCTTCATTTAGCTTCATCCATTTTCCCCTCAACACTGACAAGCTTCCCTGTCCCCTCAGCATCCTGCTGCCACCACCACGCATCCCTGTGGAGATCATTAATGTTTCTGCCCACAAATAAGTTCAATTTTGGTTTTCATCTCACCAGAGCAGCTTTTTCCACGTTTGCTGTTTACCCTGCATGGCTTATTGACAACTGCCAACAGGGGCTCTTTATGGCTTTGATTCAATAATAGCTTTCCTTTCACCACTTTTCCATAACGGCCAGAGTGCACAAATTAATCGTTGTTGTGTCAACATATTCCTCATGTGAGCTGGGGATCTCTGCAGCACCTCCTGAGTTAACATGGGCCTATTGGCTGCTTTCCGATTAATCCTCTCCTTGCTTGGCTTTTTTAAAAACCACAATTTCCTTTTTTCCCACTTCATAGCTATGCACAATACTTTGTGTTGGTCATTCACATAAAATCCCAATAAACGTCACCGTCGTTTTTACTGTTGCAAGGCAGTGTAACCTGGACTTTTTTAATACTCTCGATCTGTTGGCAGCACAGAAGAGTTAATCTTAGAGCTCCTTTGTGCTTTCATATCCAGTCTGTTCTGATTAAGTGTATCAAATTTAATTATTCAAGAGATGTTGCTGTTAACTTGCTGTGAGCAACAGTATTGTCTGCATGAAACTGATAATGGGACTTTTTCCGTTTTTCCCTTTACTCGTTGCTTATGTTGTCACATTTGAGTGGATTAATCCAGGTAGCATTCAGTTTGGTTCATTGGGAGGGATAGAGCACAGCGTTCAGTATTCCTATCTTGTCTCATTGGCATTTTCAGAGGTTTAAGGCTAAAATCCCCCTTTTCTGCTGCCTTAAACTTCATTCCATGCACATTAGTTTTCTTTCAATTGAATCCATGTGTTGGAATTACCTTCAGGAACATCCACTTAGTCTCTTTTGGGCCAATTGGACATTGGAGATTGGACATTTGTTTTGTTAAATCTTAAACACATCTTTAAAGTTACATCCTGGCAGCCTAATTCATTTAAGCCCTGTGAAATCACTTTGTTTAGCAATGCAGAGCATGAAAGCCAGAGCCTGAAGTGTATTACAGGCTTTGAATCAGTATTAAAGCAAAGGTGTAGGACATGTTTTGTGTGCTTCAGATTTTTCCTGGATGGTTACGTTTTTTTTTTAAACTCTCTTATCTTGTTTCTCTGACACACTACAAACAGACGTGACTCTCTGCTCAACATTTTTGATGATCTGCACAACATCACCTCAGGGAATTGGCCGCTGAACCACACAAGCCATGTACCAAGTGGTGCCAGGTGGTGCTGGTGGCACAATTACAGATGTTATCCCTAAGCAGAAACACACCAAGGACACGCGACCCTTGGTTGGAGCTGGAGTCATCGGTCTGTTACTGGTCATCGCAGCCGTGACTGCCTGGTGTTATTACATTGCCTCGCTGCGCAAAGCTGAGCTGCTGAAGACTCAACTGCTAGATCTCAATAAGGATGGCTACATCATCCGCAACCAGGGAGGCTCTATTGTCTTCAGAATGGATTTCAGGTTGCCCATTTTACACATGATTTTTTTTTATGTGTGTGTATGTATGTATACATATAACTCTAATATAAGACTAATTTAAAGAAGGACTTAATACACAAATTTAACATTATGGCCTACATGGTCTTGGAGGAGATTGCTAACTTGTCATTTGTTAAGTAGACATGGTGACACCCTGTACAAAGAGAGTAAGCCACAAAAAGTATTTGCTAAAAAAACATTGTGCTATATCCAAGCCTAAAAACAGAAAGGAGAGCAGAAGTAAAAAGTGTGGTAGAAAATGGTGCACAAGCAGTGGGCATAATTGCAGCTTTGAGAAGACTGTGAATCAAGGGCCATTCAAAAGTTCATGGGAGGTTCACTAGACCTTAGCTGTGATCTGAGTCACAGTTTAGTGAGCCACCACACACATGATTTCAGACACACTTGCAGAGAGTCATGAAATTGGCGAGTGATATATTTCAAGTGTTTATCTTTGTTTATTTTGATGACTGTGTATTACAGCTAATGTCAATACAAAAGTCAGACATTAGGATACCAATAAAAATAATTTTATTACAGAAATGTCAGACTACAGAAAATTATTTCCATGTACTGTACTAGATATGCACTGAGTACTTGGTTGAATTGAATATTATGTTTTCACTAGCTATGAGCCATAATCATCAAAATTGCCAGAAATAAAAGCTTGAAATACATGAATCTATACAATAAGAGTTTCACATTTTGAAATAATTTACTGATAATAACTATAATGATCTTATTTATTCAGATATAATGAGGTGTTTGTGTCATCAACAAAAGACTGAAAATGTCATTATTTTTAAATCTTGACAGATCAGGGACCCTGGACTTGGACTCCTGCTCCAAAGAGGAGGAAATTCTTCGTTGTGAACGGACCACTGACAGAAAGCTTAAGTTTTTTATAAAGACAGTGCGACCCAAAGACACTGTGCAGTGCTACCGTGTGCGTTGGGAAGAACTAGTCCCTGACATTCCTGTTGAGCATGCCATGACCTACAAGTTTGCGCACTGGTACGGTGGTGCAGTTTCAGCAATTCAGCACTGGCCTATTTCTCTTTCAGGCCAACAGGCACCCAAACCCTTTGTCACAAGTGACATCTACTCAAACCGGGATGAATTTGGTGGAATCCTGGAGAGCTACTGGCTGTCATCCAACGCTACTGCCATCAAGATCAACAACTCTGTTCCTTTTCACCTCGGCTGGAATGACACAGAGAAAACCATGTACTTTCAAGCAAGGTACCATGATACCCCTTTCAAGCCAAACCTGGGGGAGGCTCCTTGTGCTGAACTGAGCTACAGAGTCTGCGTGGGTTCGGATGTTACATCCATACACAAGTACATGGTCCGGAGATACTTTAACAAACCATACAAAGTGCCTGCCAAAGTCATGTTTGAGCATCCTCTTTGGTCAACTTGGGCTTTACATAAGCGTGACATCGATCAAGAAAAACTCCTGACGTACGCTGCCAACATTCGCAAGTATAACTTTAACTGTAGTCACCTGGAGCTAGACGACCGCTATACAAAGCACTATGGAGATTTTGAGTTTGACCCAGTTAAGTTCCCTAATGCATCTGAAATGTTTCAAAAGTTAAAATCGGATGGATTTTTGGTTTCTCTCTGGATTCATCCCTTTGTTAACTATGACTCGGAGAACTTCCATAACCTGGTAGAGAGAGGGTTGTTTGTCCGAGAGCCAACAGGCCGGCTGCCTGCGTTGGTGCACTGGTGGAATGGCATTGGTGGAATTTTGGACTTCACCAACCCTGAGGCCCGCGATTGGTTTGCCTCCCAGTTACGTTCACTGCGCTCAAAGTATGGGGTGTCCTCTTTTAAATTTGACGCAGGGGAGACAAACTACTTACCCTGGAAATTTAGCACAAAGAATCACATTCGCGACCCGAGTTTTTTCACAAGGCGTTACACAGAGATGGCTCTTCATTACAATGACCGCGCTGAGCTGCGCAGTGGTTACCAGTCCCAGAACATATCCTGCTTCTTCAGGCCAATTGATAGAGATTCTGTGTGGGGTTATGAGCTGGGCCTCAAATCTCTTATCCCCACAGTGCTCACCATCAGCATTCTTGGGTATCAGTTCATCCTGCCAGACATGATCGGGGGGAACGCCTACCTGAACCACACAAGCGGAGAAAGAGCATTACCTGATAAAGAGCTCTACATCCGTTGGCTGGAGCTGTCTGCCTTCATGCCTTCCATGCAGTTTTCTATTCCACCATGGGAATACGGCAACGAAGTGGTGGAAATTGCTCGGAAATACACAGCCATTCACGAAAGTATTGTGGCGCCGCGGGTCCTTGAGCTGGCAGGTGAGGTTTTGGACACTGGGGACCCGATCATACGCCCACTGTGGTGGATTGCCACAGGTGATGAGACAGCCTATAAAATTGATTCCCAGTTCCTGATTGGGGATGACCTAATGGTAGCTCCAGTATTAGAGCCTGGAAAGCAAGAACGAGACATCTACCTACCCGCTGGGCACTGGAGAAGCTACAAGGGGGAAAGATTTGACATCAAAGAAGCTTTGCACCTCACAGACTATCCTGTGGACCTGGATGAAATTGCCTACTTTGTTTGGGTTTAGCAAGAAAGAAAATGAAAGACTGGATTATGCTCCTATTTCCATTCTTTTGTGCCTTTCAAAAGGATTCATACGCCTTGAACTTTTCCATATTTTGTCACTCCATAAGCACAAACCTCTATGTATTTTGATAGGATTTTATGTGATGGGGCAACACAGAGTCTTTCATAATTCCAGGGTGGAAGCAGAAAGATACATGGTTTTGAAATATTTTCCTGCAGCTGCAAGTCTATTTTTTTTGTTTTGCAGCTGCAAGTCTGATGGGGAATGTCTCTGTCTGCATTGCACATTTAGAGACTGAAATGTTTCCCCATTCATCTTTGCTGAGTAGCTCATACTCTGTAAGATTGAAAGTAGAGCGTCTTGCCACAGATTCTCATTTTGATTTAGGTCTGGACGTTTGACTGGGTCATTTCAAGACATGAATATCTAAACCATTCAATTATAGCACTGGTTTTATGCTTATGGCAGTGTCCTGCTGGAGGGTGAACCCCAGTCTCAAATCGTTTGCAGCCTCTAACAGGTTTTCTTCCTGTATGGCCTTGTATTTAGCTTCATCCACATGACCATCAACTCTGACCACCTTCCTAGGCCCTGCTAAAAAAAAAAGCCTCATCCCTTAATGCTAGGAATAACATTTCACAAAGTTTCGTTTTAATCTCATCTGACTAACACACCTTCTTCCAAATGTTTTCTGCATGTCCTACATAGCTTAAAACTGCCGACATTAGGTCATGTTACTTTTTTCAACACTGACTTTCTTCCTGCCACTCTTCCATGCAGGCCAAATTTTTAAAGTGCATGGCATTTTTATGACAATTTGAACAACTGAGCTTTTGATCTGTACAGCTCCTTCATTTACCACAAACTTATTGGCTGCTTCAGCTTGGGATATTATTTTATAACCTAAACCTGCAATAAACTTCACAAAACTTTCTCCCTGACCTTTCTGCTGTGTTCTGTGGTCTTCCTGATGCTGTTTGTTTACTTATGTTCTCTAATAAACTGCTGAGGACTTCACAGAACTGGATTTATACCGAGATTGAATTAGACACACGTTGTCTGTGTTCAAGTGACTTCTTTAGGCAATAGTTAATAGTTGCCCTGGATTTTCTTAAGGGACATTAGTGTAAAGGGGGCACAAGAAAACCTTTTTAGATTTATAAAATATCTTGAAAGCCATGTATGTTTCTCCTTGCTCTTCACAATTACTTTGTGGTATGTCACGTAAATCCCAGAAAATGGCATTTTAGTTTGTGGTTGTAATGTGACAAAATGTGAAAAAGTTCAAGGGGTTCGGATAGTTAGGCACTGTACATGTTTGGCAGTTGACAATGTGTGAAATGTAAGATTCATCATCCTTAAAATAGGTGTATATATGAATTTAACTCAGACATGTGACATTGCAGCAGATATTCAAAACTTTTATTTTTATTTTTTGCTTTTTAGCTTTTTGAAACTACACATTTTTGCCATATTCTTTAGCATTTGCCAGGCTTTTCGAGCAGTATCTTTGAGAAATCCATACCTTTAGCCAGCACTGGCCACTTTAAGCCACTATGCCTTTCAAAGAGCACCTGTAGCAAAAAAGCTCAGAATACATTAAAATAATAACTGTATGATCTCAAGCTTAAAAAATAAGCAGACAGCGAGCAGATTTTAGTTATTTATTTAGGGTAGCTTCAAGTCTTAAACATTTGGTAAAGAGTTGTTTGTCATAAAGCCTTTTTATCAGTGCCATTAAGCAGGTTGTTGTCTACATGACAATATCCTGCTCTCCTGTGACTCTAATGACTGCTCTTCTCGTCACTGTTGATACTTATCAGAAAGCCAGGTTTAACGCTTCAGTTATCAGGACTAGAAGCTGGAGGTTTAACCATTACATTGCTCTCATTTGTGTAACATGGTGCCTTGTAACCTGTTTTAGCCAAGAAGAAGTTGGTTTTTACAGAGTTTTAAATATTTAATGCTGTTCCTCAGGTCTCTGCTTGCTCAGACTGAGTCGCGTTTAAGGTGTCTAACTCTCATTAGTGCTGTGTAGGCTTTCAAATGGCTAGTAATGTTATGATGAAAAATATGCAGACTGCCACTCATAGAATACTAAGTGTTTATGCAACTTTTTCCAAAAAATGTTCAACATAATAAAATAATTGATACTCATAACTTTTTACGGGAACTTCTAACTTTTAAGATCAATAGTGTAGCTGACTTGGACTGGCACACCAAATGGTACTCTTTTGTCTTTTGTTTTTAATGCAAATGTTTTCCTAATATGAAGCTAATAACCTTATTAATGCATTGGTTTTACTGATAGGATAACCCTCAATGAGATCGATAAATCCATCTTTGAATATTTCCCAATATCTTAAACAATTGTCTTGATAATTATGTAATGCTGTGGGGCATACTGTCGAAAAATGTGCATGCTATGTTCCTCCTTGATTTCCTACTACGTTGCTACAAGCTGGTTTCCTCCCCATAGTTTTAGATCGTGGTACGTCACATTTTGCAATATCAGCTGTGTATTTTGATAACTAGAAATGGAAACGGATATTGATCATCTCATGCAGTGCTGGGCAGCAAACCGGATTCGTTCATCTGATATCTCAAGTGTTAAACGAAGGAATCTGTTTCATCTGACATCGTCAATGAATATCCAGGAACTGCCCTCCAACAATATTTCTGCAGTCAAGTGCCAATTTGATTGGTCCTTCACATAGGCAGACATACATGACATTGCATATTTCAAAGAGTCCTTTACTTTTTTTATCTTTCAAATTATGTTGATGGATTCTTGTTCCTTTTTGAATCTGAAATAAAAATATGATATTGAAATTTAAGCCATAGACCCCGCCCACTCCCCTTTCACCTAATGTGCCTTTGATCCATAAAGTGGTGCTAACCTGACTTGAGCCTTCAGCTTGCTGCTGCTGCACTGATCTCAGTGGATTTTGTTTCTGTCCTTTGACATCTTGTCAAAGAAAACATCTCTACTTATTATTAGCAGCTCTTACTTAGAATTTGTGCCAGGCTCATCTCTGACCATTTCTGTCTTATGGCTAGACTGACTGGTCTAGCTATTTATTTCCTTTTGGTTCTTTCACCTCAGTGGGTGCCTTTATGTTTTATTTTCTAAAATTGTACACATTTGGATGTGACTAAGGGCTGGATTCATTTTGTTGTCATTTTTTACTAATGAATTAAAGGAATTATGGGACAGTTGTTTTTGCTTGCATTTAATCTAAAATGTACAGGTTTTATCAGAAGTACGTTGTTTTACAGGTGCATCACAAAAAATAGAAAAAAAGTAAATTTTTTTGAGTGATGTAATTCAAAAAGTGATCTATTTTATTTTTTAATTTTTTTATGATTTTTGGTTAAAGCTAAGAAATTCAGAACCTAAACAAATTCACTTTATTATAAAATTAGAATATCACTTAGATGATTATAGTTTTTTGATACAGAAATGTTTTATTAATTATGTCCATATACTATACCTGGTGCACTTCAATACAATTGGAATATTAAAAAGTTAATTTATTTCTTTAATAAATTCAGAAAGTGACACTCATACAGTATTTAGATCCATTGCACACTGAATCTGATATACACAGTATTGATAAGAGTTTTCATTCATCTGTCTGCATATACATAGGAACTTGACTGATATTCTTAATTCATAGGCTTTCATATGATGATCCAAATTTCTAGCAAAAACAGCTTCAGCTCCTCTGTGAAGGCTTTACACAGGAATTAGATGTGTCTAGGGGCACTTTTTATCATTCTTCTACAAGCACATATGTGAGGTCAAACACTGGTGTTGGATAAAAAATAACTGGCTCATGGTCTACGTTTTAAGTTATCCCAAAGGTATTCAGGTCAGGACATTGTGGCAGCCAGTAAAGTTTCTACCTTGCTTTATTCATTCTTGAACATGATGGGGGCAATCTTCAAACTGTTCCCACAAACCTGTGAGTATGAAATTATCCCAGATGTCTTTATATGCTAGGGCATTAAGAGTTTCTTTCACTGGAGCTCCCCAACTCCTGAAAAACAGTCCCAAACTATCAGCTCCTCTGCACCACACTTTACTCTTGTCACAATGCAGTCAGGTAAGCACTGTTCTCATGGTAACAGCCAATCAGACTCATCCATTTGATTACCAGACAGAGAAGACTTATCACAGACAACACATCTCCATTGCTCTAGAGTCCAATGGCAGTGTGCTTGACATCACTGCATCCAACACTTTGCATGGCACTTGGTGATATAAGGCTTGGAAGAACAGCCTTGATTGTGCTCAGCCATGGAGACCCATTCCATGAAGCTATCTATGCACTGTTCTTGAGCTAACCTCAAAGCTATATGGTGTTTTCTGGGTCTGTGTTTACTGACTGCAGAAGGTTGGTGGCTTCTGTGCCCTGAGCCCAGCATATGCTGACTCCATTCTGTGATTTTTACATGAACTGCAACTTTGCTCATTCTTTGATGCAATACCAACAACCGCTGACGGTAACATTTAGGAATGAGGAAATGTAATGACTGGATACAGCATCATATTGGAATACACTGAACTCCTGGCAAAAAAACATACTTTCACAAATGTTTGTAGAAGCAGTCTAGGTTCTTAATTTGACCTGTGGCTGCTGAATTTATTGGAACACGATTCAAACTAACTGGAAGGGGAAGTGATTACTTCGGGTGACATAGTGTATGCCAAGCCTTTTATTTATGATTATTATAACTAACCTCCAAAAGCAACCCAAAATTTGGTTTCTCAAAAAATTTTTAAATTGAATTGAATATTACATCAGAACAATAAAAACGTTATTTTAAGACAGAAATATTATGTACATCTTATGGGCTAAACAAACATTGGGACGACTGCTGACTTTATAGTAATTTGACAGGGTGCTGTTTCCAAGCATCCAAGTACACCACAAAAAAATTTGAATATTGTAAAAAAGTTCAATATTTTATATCACTCATGTTAGAAAGTGAAATTCATATATAGATTCATTACACAGAGTGGAATATTTCAAGCCAGCCTGTATTTTTTGGTAATTTTTATTATTGCTTACAGAAAATAAAAACACAAAATTCAATGTCTCAGTAAAAGTAGAATTTTTTGAAAAAAGTAATGGACCATTCATAGAACGTTGAGTGGAAGGAAAAAGTGTGGTAGACAAAAGTGCACTAGCAACAGGGATAACTGCAGCTTTGAGAGGATTGTCAAGCAAAATCCATTCAGAGATTTAGGGGAGCTTCACAAGGACTGGATTAAGGCTGGAGTCAGTGCATTAAAAACCAGTCTGCACAGACAAATCTTACACATGGGCCACAAATGTTGCATTTTTCTTGTCAAGCCACTCCTGAACCAAGTATATTTTGGGGTTTCATTTGCTGTTAGCCATCATCATTAAAAATAAATAAACGCTTGAATTATGTCCCTCTATGTGGAAAGAATCTATATGGCCCAGTGTTTGAACTGAATTACAGAAATAATATAACCTTTTGATGACATTGTAATTTACTGAAATGCACCTGTTTTCATAGTTTGTACATATTCATAGACAAAATAAGCAATTTAGGTTTCAACACTGACCCCTGTGGGAACTCATGACAAGATGGATAAATTGTGACATTGATTTACATTACCGTCACATAAACACGTAAATACAAATACAAAAAATGACCAGTGGATATGAAGTTCATATCAGCCAGTCGCCCTTGGAATCACTGAGCCACTAACCACCTATAACCTGTCTTGTGTCTGCAAGACATGAAAAATAATGAGCCAATTGGTCCGATATTGAAAGAGACGCCCTTGAGGGACTTCTCCAACTTTTTTTGATACCAGACTCATCATGGGGCAATAATGACAAGGTGATGAAACAATAATGCAGTCTTTGTTGAGATCAATAAATCATCTGGTGGTTCATGATGTGAGGCCAGAGAGCAAGCGAGATAAAAGAGTATGACCAGACACCATGAATTTAGAAGAAAGGGATACACTTAGAGGCTGCTGCAACAATATTTCTTAGTTACGTCATTAAACTTGGTTGTTGTTCAAGAGTTCAAACTGTCTGGCATCTCCATTACTCAAATCTGTAGTCAAGTCAATCTTTCATATGTTTTTATTTATTCCATTTTGCAGGGCTGGGATATGGTTTAGAACTAGTTCACTTTATCTGCAGATGCCTTCAGAATTGATCTTGACTTGCAGCCTGTGTGGGGAGGACATACATTCATTGATTAGCTGTCTGTGTGCTGCTGGGATCAATATTATTTGTTGGTGTGCTTTCTGCAGTCGCATTGTTTGCTCCTGTCCATCTTTTCACAGGCAGAGCAAATAATTTATGTAGGATCAAAGTTTCTGTGTGGACTGCGAGAATTGCTTAAAAAGAGAGATTTTGGTTTAAACAAATTAAGTTTGATGAGGTCCACTTTAATCTTTAATTTTAAATATTGAATGCAAAAGATTAATCATTTTTTATTGTTTACAGTAGCTACATTTTGTGAAATGCTAAAATTTTAATTATTTTACCTTTGAGTTTCCAAATTAGCAAAACTACACAATAAGATATGAAGCTAAAAATAATTTTTGGTGTCCTTCGATCTTGCAGAGCCTCAGCTGCCCAGCAGGGCGCAGTGTAGATTCACCCATTGATGGTTTGGTTGGCATTTCAGTGGACAGCAGCCCAGATGTTGTCCACACACAAACACATGCACACACACAGATGCTCTCGCCAAGCAGGACACATAACTGGCAGAGCCCTTCCCCTCTTCCCTCTCCACCTGTGAGCCCACCTGCATGTCCATCTGCAAAGCAGACATGCCAGTTGTTCTGGTTAGGAGCCACTGTGTCTCAAGTACCTTTTCACATCCTCAATAAAAGACTTCAGCGTCTGTGGTTGTCTTCAGTTTGACATGCACAATGAAGCATGCATGTTATGCAGAGATGTAATATAGAGAAAATAGTACTCTAAAAGGCAAACTCTACATTGCTGAGTCACAAGAAGAAAATAGGTATTTTTTCACCTAACTACTATAGCTATATACATGAGGCCTTTGCATAGCTGTAATGTAATTAAAAAGCAAAGAGGAAGCTTTTAGCTGTGTGTTTCTGATGTAGATCTAAATTCATCTGGATTTGAGCAAATCAACAGCCCAAAATGAGCTACTTATAGATCCACTGATAGAACTTCAGTTTTAGGTAAACGGAAATGAATAGATGACATACAAAGACAAATAATCTCCAATTTTATGGAAAAAAAGGTTTCCGGCTTCTTCAAAGCAAATGCAAACAGGGCATTTACTGTGAAACACCACAGGGGAAATAAAACCTCTCTGCCGCCTCTTGTGCGAGGAGAGAATCTTTGTCCTTAACCTAAGATTTTCCCTCTGTAACTGGAATGACCTCGCATCTGGAGTTGCCATGGCTTGTCTGACAGGAATGTGTCTGTCCTCTGTAGGTAACAAATGAACCCAGCACTCCAGAGGCTCGTCTCACATCTGTTTATCTTTTTCACCTGTCTGTTCGGTGCACTGTATCACGCTGACACTCCAGCGCAGCCTTTGTGGATTACCGAGCACATGGCCCTGCCATTAGGGCTGCATTCCCTGAGAAGAATTTGCGAACTCTAGGACTGGGTTTGTGGCTTCCTCTACAATTATGTGCAGGCCTAGTAAAGATGTGTAAAAGGCCTTAAAGTAAATTCTTGTTTTATTGCAGTAGCATCATCTCACACTTTGAGTAAATTTGTTCCCTAAACAAAAAATGCCAGGTTAGGAAATATATGATTTTATAAATTTATGTTTTAACACATCACAGTTCTGTAGGATTTAAGTCTAAAGGACTGAGAGGGTCATGGAAGAAGGTCAATTTTGTGTCTGGTAAACCATTTCTTAGTTTTGCAAACCTGTTAACTGTTACAGTTACATCTCTTGGTGGGCCTCCCAAACAACTGCTTGGTATGAGCATATTATCAACTGCTTGGTCACTTGGTGACCCTAGGGTATCACTCTACTGCAGTTCTCTGACAATGGGCTTTGCAGGGTTTTGTTTTGTACAATGAGGCTACAGTACATTGTGGCAAGATAGGCTTACTCCTTCTGTAGACTTTATTTTTTATATCAGGTAAAGTTAACCTGAGTAAATACAAACAGTGTTTTTCAAATTGCAAATCTTTGATGCACTCTTGGTGTAATTTTGATAGGCCGGCCAGTCCTGGGAAGGTTCACGACTGTTCCATGTTTTCTCCATTGGACCATAAGAGCTCTCACTGGGGTTCACTGGAGTCCCAAAACCTTAGAAATGACTTTTTCAAACTGATAGGCGTTGATAACTTTGTACCTCTTCGGTTTTTGAAGTTCTTTAGCTTGGGATATGATGTGTTGCTTTTTAAGATCCTTTAGCCTACTTCATATTGCTTGATAGGTTCTATTTAAGTGATTTTATCTCTGGAAACAAACAGGTCTGGCCGTGGCACATAAAAGTTAATTAAGCTATCCAAAAATGTGCTCAATCACAGTAATTAATCATTAAACAGGGGAATCATCATTTGAAAACTGTTTTTGTTTATTTACTCTGAGTATATTTGTCTACTATTAAAATTTGAAACATTTCATGTGACAAAATAGCAGAGGAATTCTGAGGGGACAAATACTCTTTAAAGGCCCTGTATAATGATGCTCCAATTTGCTCCAAAAAAATCAAGAGTCAGCTTCACAAATATTATAATGTTCTGCAAAAATGGCCATTATTTGGCACCATAACTAAGGAATAGAAGGTGAGACTGTTGTGATATTGATGTGAAAGGCTAAAGTGGCACACAACCATAGGGTGGTAATTCTGCTTTACTGTTGTTGGAAACAGCAGCAATAAAGCTGTCTGAGATCTACAGTGTCACGTAAAACGTTGCAGTTTATTTTAATGTCATGAAATTTGACAAAATGGCAACAGAAGTGAATTAATTCTTAAAAAGTACAAGTACAAACTTTGTGAAGACAACATGCAGGGCGCTCCCTCTGTGACTCAGAGAAGGTAAGAGGTTGAACGAATTGTTATCCACCTGAGAACAGATGCATAATTGAAACATGGCGTTGCTGCTGCAGCCTTGCACAAGGCTGTTTGATTTATACTGTTTTAGAATACTCTTGTCCTTTCATGCTCATGGGGTTTACCTGGGGACAAATCTGGGGAGTGGGAAAGGTGCTTGGACGGCTCATCTGAGTTTTAGGAGGAAAATTGGTGCTATCCATCAAACACTGCACTTAACAAACGCTAACGCAGGCCTGGCCAACAAAGGATTCGGATAACTGGGAAACATGTTAGGTGCAGGGACTGCTGAGGGTCTATCAATCAGCCAGTCAACTCCTTTATTTAACAAGTGAGGGCCACAGACCCTGAGGGCCACACTTCATATTCTGGCTGGTTGGCCATGCAGTTTTGCCCTGTAAAAGGAAGAGAAAAAGGGTGGGGAAATAGAGGGATGAAGAGAGAAAGGAAAGAGGGGTACATAAGGTGGGAGTGTGATGGAGGTGCAGGAAGGTTTGGTCTGCATCCCCTGGTGCGCTGGAGCGCTTCATCTTCTCAGTGCACAGGCCTGGAACTGTTGCTTGATGGGATTTTCAGCCCCGTGGCCTCCGCTGTCCCAGCATCCATCTGGAGGGCTGCCGTGTGCACAGCGGAGAGCCAGCCACTCAGCAGCACAGACATAAAGAACAACCCGTAGGCCAGGCAGCACCACTGATCTGAGGCTCACAGCTCTGCTCAGTGGACAGGCCAACACTCTGTGGCACAGTGTCCTGTCAGGGACATGAGCTGATCCCTGAGCCGCTGTGGAAAAGAAGACACACTCTGAGAGGCAGCCTACATCCAACCACTGACTCCTTCTAAGCTCTGAATATTAGACTGGAAAAGGGGCTTCATTGTTTAGCATCATAAAACGTTGAGAGAGGACTATGCTCTCTCTGTTTGTGTCCATCTGTCATGCTTAAGGACACTCATTACTGGGCAATGTTTAAGCAGCATGGGAGTCTATTTAGTCAAAAGCTTTGTTCAGTGTAGCTCGGTTTGTGACCTAGTTTACAAGTGCTCCCGTTATATGTTCAGTACAGTCTAAAAGCACAAATTGGATTATTTTGCACTTGCTTATCCCATGGGTTAGTTTAAATCCGTCAGGTTTGGCTTATGGGTTTGACCTGGCATCCAGTATTAGTCTTTCAACTCAAAACATGTGGTTAACATGACTTGTGTCTAACATTGAGGCTACCAAAGAGTAGGGTGAAAAGAATAACCCAGAACATTGACTGCTAACTTTTACATTCCTTCATTTTCTGGATCTGCTTATTCCTTGCTGTGTTGTAGGGGCTGGTGCCAATCTTAAACAGTTAATAGGTTAGGGGGTCCATCACGGGACAACACAGAGACACACAATGTGCAAAATTTTCAAAAGATCCTTATGCAAGTCCCTTGTTTGGAAAGACAGGACAGATGGCTATGCACCCACACCAAAGGGCAATTCAGAAGGGCTAAGTAAATGAACATGCGTGTTTTTGGATGTTGGAAGGAAACTGGAGTACCTAGAGAAAACCCATGGAGGGAACATGCATAGAAAGGCCCTGGCCTGTGAGGAAACATTGCTTTAAACTGGACCACCGCATAGGATAGTTTCATTTTGTATTAAAATGATCCTCATAATAAATGGTAAGGACTTCAGAATCTATATATAGACAATCAGCTGAATGTCGATAGCAAAATTCATACTGGATATATAAAACTGAACAGTTAAGACCAGAATTATTCATACCTCTTGTAGACTTAAATTTAAAATTATTTTAACTGACCCAAGAAGTTTTTGTTTTGTTTCTGAGACAGGCATCTTTCAAAAGATCATAAAACAATGTAAGAGGAGCATCACTTTTCAAATAAAATATCTCTTTTGATTTGACATTTGATTAAAAGATTTTGAAATTATTTATACCCTTCTCAACAATCTATGGAAAACTTTAGTGATGGCTTAGGGCTATTTTGTATGTTTCCACTGGTATTTTCATGATTTACCTTTGGGGATGAGCTCTAGGTGTTTAAGGTTGCAAGGCCTACTTACCATCACCCTAATCTTTAGCTCCCGCCACATATTCAGGTCATAACTCTGGCTTTGCCAGTCCAAAACATTAATGTTACTTTCGGTGAGAAGAAACATGCTGGTAAAATTGAAAGGTTGCTTTAAACCTAAATCTGCCAGGGTATGAATAATTTTGGCTTAACTGTATACTGACTTTGTGACAATTTTTTTACACAGAAGCTGAATGGTAAACATAGCTAGCACTATCTTGCACTAACTTCTTAGCAGCTAAAAAGCAATTGTTAGCTTAAGTTAACAAACTATTATAAAGTCATGAACACAACCAACTGACAAGAACATTATTACCATCACTTTCATCCTGTTGAAGAGGTTCAGTGAGGCCTGATCAGGTTGTTGTATCATTTTAACAGTAATCTCTGATAAATGATGAGGAATAAATGTTTGGTTGAGACTACCTAACGTCTGTCCCAACAGCAGATGCCCCAGCACTTTTAGTGTGTATAAGAGACTTAATGTAAAGTTAAGCTTTTTATCCCAAAGCACAGATTTCAAACCAATAATATCAGAGATATGAAATTGTAAGTCAAAACCTAGTGCAGATCACCATTAGAATTAAAGGAGATTATATGGTTAGCAGATACTAGGTAGCTGACGTCCTGTGTGTTTGATAGGAAAAAAAAACAAACATACATGAGATCCAACCTTAAATAACTTATGCCAGAGTGTGAAGAGCATAAAGTGAAAATGTTTATATTCTTTTGCTCCTCTGGGCTACCCCACATCATTACCATACCTCTTCTCTCCTGACGACTGTAAATTCAGTGAATGCAGCCTTATTGTGGGAAAGGTGGGCAGACGGCAGACTGTATAAATAAACAGTCTGTCTGAGGGCAGAAACTGTGGCCCCCACCTGCCTGCCATCAATCAATATTACAGCGGCCAATGGCAGCCCAATCACCCTTTTATAGGCCTCTGAAATGATCAAACATCTGCTCACAACCATGCTTCATATACAGATGGATCACACGTACAATATTAAATCCTGCAACAGCACATAGTCAATACAATGCATTTTCATTCAAATACATGTAGAGTGGTGGGCACAAAAGACCCTGAGAAAGCTTTCACAATAAATCGGTACTGTTTAATGCTCCATAAACACTAAGGTTTTGGACCTTGTGTGCTGAAGATCTATTGAGCTAAACCTGTTGAATTGCTAGCTGTTTAAAAGATGGAAGTTCAGTGATAAAAGTTGAGACCAGTAACTAGTTTGGCAGCCGTAGTGGACAAAGGTTGCGAGGGGCCTGGTCCGTGGAGAGAAGGAATGAATCCAAGTGGTCCGAGGTTAATGGTGGCTTGGAACAAAATTGATCCAGTGCCAGGGGCGCGCTGACAGGTGATTTGACACGAACGAAGGTGGGCCATCAATCTCCCGTTGGCCCACCTGCAGGCAACTAGGGGGCGCTAGGAGTCACTGACCTGCACAGGTCTCCAGATAGCCCACCTGCTGTCTGCCTAAAGCCCCCCCTACGGCAAGGAGAGACTCCCATCTCTTCATGCCTGGCTGGCATAATGAAACTGTGATTGGAAGATAGTGAGCTGTGACAGACAGCAGTTAACTCAAAGTCTTCAAGCCAAATTCAACCCTCTTGCTTCAGGATTGCTTTGACAGCCCCTCTTCTCTCTTGAATTGGTCTGACAATTTAATGGTGCAAACAGGATAATCTAGAGGAATATTCTCTTCTCCTTAGACTTTGTTGTGTACTGTAAAATAAAGGGATTTACTTCCTCAACATGAGAAAAAAAGCACTGTATGAGATCCTTTACATGCGTGCATGTACCATCTTTCCCCCACTACAAGGTGCACCCCAGGCAGATTCAGCCTCACATTTAAAACCTGACATAAATTCTCTGTCACAAATCCCCGAGGGCAGGTGGGCTTGAAGGCACAAAAGCAAATATTTCCGTTCCCAATCCCTTTTAACATCCACACCCACTGACCACCCTCCTCTGAACCTACCTCAGCACCACAAGCCAGCCATTTGTCACAAAGTAATTATAGAATTATCGATTGGCAAGCAATTAACACCTTTCTTCTGTTTTCTCCTCACCAACCTTCCCCCACCTCCTCTCCCTCACCTCCAGTCTTTAATTTGAACTGAGAGAGAAAAAGAATCAGAAGTGTGGGTTCTCCTCAAATGAATAGGGCGATGGGGCAAAATAGCTTTTCTTCTCTATGCTCTATCTTTTTTTACACTCCTTGTCTTTTCTGCCGATCCATCCTTAAGTGTCAGGGATGTTCTAAGACTACAGTCAGTCTATTCATGCTGGCATGAGTGGATATACTATTAAACCTAACTTGTGGAAGAAGGCTTTACTTGCTTTTTGTCAACCACACTGTTTTGATGGCAAATTTATCCCAGGTGCAAAATACCAAACTGCTAAAAACCTTTTTTATCCATAGAGTCTTTAAGTGATGTCCAGGATCGAGGTAAACTGGAAAATGAAAGCTATTATGAAGGCACCAGGCAGACCAAAATGTCTTAAGACAGGGGTGCTGCTATAAAGACATAATTTTTTGTAAATGGTTAAACTCCTGTTTTTGCTGGTTAAACTCAAATTTCTCAGCTTTATCACAAACACCTTAGTGGTTTAATGTTTACTGTAGTTATGTGAATAATCACATGCATAAAGTTTGAAATGCAGCAGCCTCACTGGTTACCCAGCAAACGTCTGCATTTATTTACGATAACAGTGTGCTTGATTCATGTAATTGGTACACATGCAAGGATGTTTGCTTTTGCACATAAAATATTGGAAGTTCAGGAGTCTGTGTTTTTCGAAACGCCTTGTTTAGAAGCATCTTCTACTCACATATAGTGAATTTCTTCTTTCTGCATAAAGACATGATCTTTGATTGTGCAGAGAACCACATGTGCATAGCCTATTTACTGTTTGCATAATGTAAATGAAGGCGTCGCATGGGAGAAGTCTGGTATTCGTCATTTTCTAGTTGATTGGGACAAAGGTAATGTTATGGAAGTAAAATAGTGTCATTAGAATCAGAAATTTTTTAGATATTGAATTTATAACACTGAATTTTTATCCTGTGCAATTATATATGTGAATTTTTTTTGTACTTAAAATTTGCCAGGAAAAACTCACCTGCATGAATTCGCCAGCAAAAATTCACCTGCAGAAATTCACCTGCAGAAATTCGCCTGCAAAAATTCACCTGCAGAAATTCCCCTGCAAGAATTCGCCTGCAAAAATTCACCTGCAAGAATTCGCCTGCAAAAATTCACCTGCAGAAATTCACCTGCAGAAATTCGCCTGCAAAAATTCACCTGCAGAAATTCGCCTGCAAAAATTCACCTGCAGAAATTCGCCTGCAAATGTGTTGCTGCTTCTTCCGGTCACTTCAAAACAAGAGCATCTGCGGACAGGTTTGGGGCACTAGCTGTCATCAGGTCAGTCAAACATTTCATTCAGTTCCCTTAGATGAAAAAAAAATACCGAATCTCAAATGGGTGTTAAAGCAATCAGAACTCGATCGAGTCGAGCGTCTTTTAGCCAATCAGATTACGCTTATTTGATCACATGACACACCTTGGGCAGAGGCGAGTCTCTTAACAGTTTGCTGGATAGTGGCTTAATGAAGATCGGTGATCAGATTTTTCTGCCAAAAATATATTATTACAAAACGCCAGGTAATTAACACCCATTTGAGATTCGGTATTTTTTTTACCTCCATAAAATCTTTCCATATGCACTGTTTCACTGTTTTCAATTTGAATTTTTTGGCATATTTACAGTAAAACATGTGCCATGCTTTAGTAAGAAATCCTCGCAAATCTTTACACATGATGGCCCTTAAGCCACTAAAAACTTGGAAGCCTAATACATTTTTTGCATTTATATAACTATAATTATAATTTTGCTGTTTGCCATGAGAGTAAAGTTTGGAGCATACAATAGGCTTGCACACATAGAGGTTTTTCCTGATCAGAACACATGTTTAACTTCATTATTTGATGCATTTGTATGAGAGTCTTCAGTGTGTTTATGTTTCCCATGCCTTTAATATGGCCACACCCACTTTGGTGACATCACACAAACACATCCTAGATGCTCTTTTTTTAGTTCCAGCTGGTCTTATAGATCCCGATGGACGGGTTGGAGAACAGTCTTACAGCCTCTAAAAGTTCCATTGTTCAAAGCTTAATTTCCTCCTTGTTTTTCAATATTGATTTCAAGCTAATTTTGTGTCTAGTACTTTTTTTTAGATTATTTAGTAGATTATTCTAAATATTTTCTAGTGGGGCTGGTGTCTGGTGGGTGATGGATTGAATTGAACTGAGGCCCCAAATCAAATTCAGTTTAGGGCCCTGTAGAATTTATGGCCACCTGTGGTATTGACACATAGATGGAGGCAGAGATGACACGTTTTCTTGCTGTTTTCACTTTTTCTGTCTGAATCTTCCCCTCGCCACCAGGGTTTTTATATATTATTTGCAATTCATAGTTTTTATATACCTTTTTTGTATTCAGCGTTTTAACTTTAATACTAAGTATTATATTTAGCAATGACAGAAACAGTACTTAAACCATAATTTCGAACTGGGTCACACAGAGTAAAAGCACCCATAAATATTAATGAGTGGAAACTGTAGGATGAGAAACAAAACTTCAGAACTTTGGGGTTCTGAGTTACAAGATTCATTTCCCTCTGCCTTCACAAATTGTGGGATGAGGGTCTTTGCCTCTGTGGAGTGGAGTATACACAGATGTTGCTCTTGTCATTTCAATCAAAATGCAAAGCGTTCTTATGAAACAAAGCAACATTTATAAGTGACATGAAAAAAGAGGAGAGCAATTGTGAGGTTAAAATAGCTTGCTAGATGTCTCATCCCAGTAGAGATGTAGCAAGACTTAAAGTCTGCAGAAATGCATTAAACTCTACAAATATATATATATCAATATTTGCAAATTCAGCATCCCTGTCCCCTAAAAAGACTTCTTTCTAAATAAGAGTGACACTAATTTGACAGCAATTTAGGAACAATTTGAAATCATTTGGGTTTTTTTTTGTTAGAGATATGAAATTGTAAGTCAAAACCTAGTGCAGATCACCATTAGAATTAAAGGAGATTATATGGTTAGCAGATATTAGGTAGCTGACGTCCTGTGTGTTTGATAGGAGAAAAAAACAAACATACATGAGATCCAACCTTAAATAACTTATGCCAGAGTGTGAAGAGTGAAAAGTGTAGGTCTCCTAGCAACTGCCAAACCCAGACTTTTACACTGGATTGCTAGACAGAGATATTCTATGACTCTGTAAAACACATCTGCACTGCTTCTATGTCCCCCATTTCTATGTCCCTTCTTTCTATGTTTAGTTGTGGCTTGTTTCACACCACTGCAGCTGATGCTTTGAATTGCACTTGGTGATGTTAGGCTTGAATACAGCCATGGAAAACCATTCCATTCAATCTGTCTATGCACTGTTCATGAGCCCATCTAAAGCCATCTTACGTGTCCTACCCCTTATAATTGAGTTTCTGATATTCCCAGTCACTTTCACTTATAATCCCAGGAACTGTTGGCTGTGAAATGTATTATTTCCAATAATTTTGGAAGTAAATAGTATCTTTCAGCAACTTATTTTTGTTAGTTTGATCAATCATACATTATCATACTGCTTCTATGTCCCTCATTTCATTGAAAAAAGAGCTCTGATTACTGTGTTCTCATCTTTGTGCAAGAAATGGAACTAAATGAAAATGCAACCCAATCATACCCCTGATTCATATGTGACCTCTTTGCTGTCTATTTGCTCATAAATGAAGACAATTTCATAGTTGTTGCAGAACTCCAAAAGGACAAAAATACCAAGAACATGACTTATACTGCAGAGATTTTTTTGTTTGTGTTGTAAATGATGAAACCTCTAAATAAGTTGTCCAGAAAAGGTATATAAATGATCATAAATCCTCTTCAATTCAGTATAATAGGTTGATGAGGCACTTTACAGGGAATTTGTTTAATGAGCACGAGAAAAAAAAAACAGTTGTTGATAGTCTGAGACACACTGGGTGGATAATAGAGATATGGGAATTTTGGGTGGGATCAGGGATTTCCTGGCAGACGCAGCAAAGGACTGTGAGCTGTGAGGCTGGTCTTGTTCCCAGTTGGGCCAAGACCTCTGAGCACAAGGTGGACACGTCTTATCTGCCACAATCCCCACCCCAACGGTTACCTTCCAGGCTCTCATTTTCCACATGATTAGCTCACCACCTGTCCTCTGGCTGGCCCTTGGCCTCTGGGCCTTTCATGACACAGCACCATTTAGCAAGAAAAGACTTTCATGGAGACATGCACTGTGGACCTCAGATCTCCTACACTATTCAGGATATTATGGTTCAAGATGATTTTACTGGTCAAACAAGATATTTGTACCCACTGTAAAACATGATGGGGTTGCACGGTCATGCAGTTAGTAGCACTGTTGCCTTGCAGCAAAAAGGTCCTTGACTTGAATTCAGACCTGCTGCCTTGCTGCATGGAGTTTGCATGTTCCCCCCCAATGCATGAGTAGGTTCTCTCCAGGTACTCTGGCTTACTCATTCAGTCCAAAAAACATGACTGTTTTGTTAACTGTTTTTTCTAAAATTGCCCTTAATTATGGGTGTGTGGTGCATTGTTATCTGTCCTGTGTGTCTCTGTGTAGCAATGGATGAATGTAAAACAACACAAAAACCTATTTTAGGTTTATTATTTTTTCCCCCTAAATGTCAGTATAATGACATCAGGCAAAATATCAGTAAGAGAATTATAGTTCTGTGTCCCAGAGATGGGCATGTTGCCGTGGCCTTTGAGCCAGTACTTCTGTTCTGGGGTGTACCGGCTCAAAGGCCAAGCAGAAAGCAAGCAGCCATAACTCTAAAAGCAACAAAAAAAAAGCCAGATTATAGTTTGCAAATGGACTCATGGACAAAGACCTTTCAGTTTTTGAGAAATGTCCAATGGTCTGATGAAACTGAAATTGTGAAGTGTTTGGCCATAATAACCATTGTTGCATTCGGAAGAAAAAGGAAGAAACTTGCATGTCATAACGGTGAAATGCAGGGGCGGCAGCATTGTGTTGTGTGGGTATTTTGCTGCAGGAGGAACTGGTGGACCTCACAAAGTGGATAGCATCATGAGGAAAGAACACCAGTGGAAATATTAAAGCAACATCTCAAGACATCAGCCAGGAAATTAAAACTAAGGTATAAATGGACCTGTCAGATGGACAATGAACCTAATCATACAGCCAAATTAGTTACAACAAAGTTCTGGAGTACACATTACAAAGCCCTGATCTAATTCCCATGGAAGATTTAAGAGCAGTATTGAAAAGGTGTGTATGAGCAAGATGGTCTATAAACTAGGGTTGCACCGATTGATCAACCGGCCACAATTTTTCTTAATTTTGGGTGATCGGCCGATACTTACATGGGAAACCAATATTATCCATCGATCTTATCTACTTTTCTAACCTGTTTTGCAAGTTTTTATTTGTTTTTAAAATGTGAAAATTAAAGCTTAAAGGAACTGCAATGCTCTAAACCTTTCATTTATATTTGAGAGCACCACCTCATGTGCAGTTAAAACAAGTTTGTATTCTTTCATGGATATTCTTCAATGTTTTTCAATAAAATAAGATTGGAACATTGAAGGTGTATTGTGACCTCATAAACCTGACAATGTCAGTTATAAAAAAAATGGCAATTGACTGCAATTAGTGCACCCCTACAACAAACCTGGCACAGTTTCAGCAGTTCTGTCAGGAGAAACGGGCCAAGATTTCAGCAGACTACTGTGATAAGTGGAAGTACCCAAAATGCTTGAACCAAGTTATACAGTTTAAAATAGTTTTCTATCAAACACTAAGTAAAGACAGTTGAAAAATTCTGTAAATTTGTCTCATTGTTCTGTCATTTATCAGACAGAAATAATTTTAGTAACTGACCTAAAACAGGAAAAGCTCAATCTGATTTAACGTCAGACAGTGAGAGAGGAAGGTTGTGTGTCTTTTTATTCAGTGTAGGTAAAGATTTGGTTATGCTTCATCTTTATAATTAAATCATGGATCAGTTTATGTTCCACATGTAATTTATTTTACAGAGTTGTATAAATCATGTTTTGTGAAGCTTTCAAACTGACAAATGCAGAGGGTCTGTGCTGGAATAAACAGAGGAAGTTAAGATCATATTGATGAACTCCATAACCCCTGATTCACCTAGTTTATTTTGTTTTACATTACATTTAAGTGTAATTCTTATAAGAATCAGAGGAAGGCACTATTTACCACAGAATACCTGCTTGAAGGCTCAGCTAACTGATGAACAGTCATAACCATTCAATTCTTCTGCACAAAGGTCTGATCTGTTTTTGGTAAAATCATGGCATCCTTGTTCTATTATTAGACATACGCATCACTCAAATTCATGTGCTAAAGTTGTTGGGATTTGTTCTTTCTCAATAAAAATAATAAAGAAGTAGTATATTTATCTTCAAACTACTGATTAAAATGTACGATAGTATTTTGAATCTAGATAACGGTAAGGGGTGTGTTTTTTTTGAGTGACAGAGGCTGATTTCATATCTCTTCTCTGAATACATTTTCTACTTGTTTGAGCCTGTTGTGTGATGCACAGGGGCACAGAGCGACATACTGTGTTATCCCTTGGTAATTCAGGCCGCCGGTGAAACACATTTATGCTCCGTTAGAGCAAAGGATTGGCCCTGACCCGTGTTGGCCTTGCCTCTGATGTTGGTGGCTTTAGACAGAAGAGGCCAAATTTGCCGCCAAAAAAAGAGTGTTACTAAAGAGGATTTGATGTCATGAAGCAGAAAAAGGAACCTACACTTCTTAAAATGTGTATAATGAAAAATAGGCAACAGATTTTGGGGTACCCTTAAGAATCTTAATTTCTCCTAAAAAGTGATTCAATTTAAAGCCATTATATAATCCAGTGTTTCCCAACATTGGTGTTGTAAATCAACAAGTGTTTGGTCTTGAAATTCTTTTCAAAAAAATAAACCTAATGACAAAGTTTATAATGGTTACCCACGTTTAGAAAAGCTTCAAAACATAACTTACAAATATAAAAAAGCAATATATTGGCTGTTGCAGCAGCGTTAAGAGTCTCTTCCAATGTTTTTTGTAGGTCAGGAAGCAGCAAGGTTTGGGAACCAGTGCCCTAATGTTTATATGAATGACTTAAAAGCTTATTTTACACAGACCTAAAAACCAGTATGGGCTGATTTTTTTGGCACCCCTAAAGAGATCAGTCATTGCTTTTGCTTCATACTAAATGTTTTACTCCTTAATTAGTATTGCAGTCTTCTTCTAGCCTTTAATTAGCTATTAAGCCTACTTGAAGGGATAAACGTGTAAAGGCTACCAAGTTAGATAACATTGTGTGAGCCACACTGACCATGGACCAGAGAAAGCAAGGCTAGAGCTGCCTGAGGAGCTCAGAAGACTATAGATACAACATCAGCATTAAAGATAAAGGCTAAAACACCATCTGCAAATAGATGTGTGTTCTTGTGACCAAAGTTGGCCATATTATTAAAAAGTATAGGGCTAAAAGGAGTGTAGCCAACCTCAGGACATATATCCAAGAGGAAATTCAAAGATTTTTTTAAACAGATAGTAGAGAAGGTAGAAAAAAACAAGGGAACATTATAAAACCATTTAAAGGATGATTTTTTTCTCCAATCATAAAACCTATAAATATTGAAAGAATTAATAATTATATTTATATCTTTGAGGTATATTTTTTGATGTTTGAAAGTAAGCAGCAGAAAGTGGGGTGAAGAGAGGGGGAAGACATGCAGCACAGGTCGCCAGGGTCGGGAGTCGTTCCAGGAACAGCTGCATCGAGGACAGAAGCCTCTGTATATGGGTCACGAGCTCTACCTCTACACCACACACTGCGCTATGCTACGATGGCAAAAAACTACTAACTTCCTTCTCTTCACTGGATACATAATCATATAAATCTTCACTTAACTCAAATTTGAGCTGGAGACTTTGATTTTACTACTTTTGTCTTGGAAGGACGTTTTGAATTCAGTGTTTCAAACATTAATGTCATTATTTGGTAACTTTTGGTTGCATTCTTAAATGCCTTATATTGGCTTTTTTTCCATCATTCTTTTTTGCAGATTTCTCGATTTTTGGCACAGAAATGAATGTACATGAGCACTGAATCTGAACAAAAATGAACAGGAAAACTTGTCTTTTTTTGTCCATTATTTGTAATAATGCCCATTAAGCTGATCTTCATAGGTAAGGCAGGTCACTTTTGATCCCACCATTTGCTACATTTTTAACCATAAAGGGCTGCATGAATGAAGATCCAAGAGGAGGGCTCGACTATTTACAGAAAAACACAAAAAAACAGACCAGATTTCACCAAAATACATGTTTATAAGCCCCAACATTTCTGGGAGAATATCCTTTAGACTGATGAGACAAGACTGTCATAAGGAAAAATCTGGCTTTCAAAGCAAGAAATGCCATGCCTGCTGTGAGACATAAACCTTGAGCCTGCGCAGAGAACAGTGAAGTCTAAAGACAACTAAGGCATCCTGGAGTGGAACATAATGCCCAGTGTGTGAATGTTCAGCCTTAGTCAAACACCATGGGTCCTCCAACAGGATAATGATCCAAAACACACAGCTAAAAGCTCTCAATAATGGCTGAGGGGAAAAAAAAAGATGAACATTGGAATATTGTTAAAAGGTCTGTCGAACATTTTCTGGAAAAAAATGAGAATGTGCATATGGAAACACCACCCGTCAAACCTTGAACAGATAGAGCTCTAAAAAGGGATGGAACTCTAAAAAGAGTTGGTCGAACTACCTGGAAAAGTTGTTAAATAAATATTAATATTAGATATTAATATTAAATTGAAGTAGTTTGTTGGCTAATGGATTACACATCTTGTCATGGCACCTAGTTACAGTAGTTTTAATGCCCTGGAAGTTGTTGTTTTAGGACTTTAGGTAAAAGTTTTAATTTTCTTACTGTCAAATATTTTTGCAGAAAGAGTCTCCATAGCCTGAGACACAAGACAAATTCGCACATCAGACTGTTCAATACAAACCCAAGCTTAATTGAACCCAGGTGGAACTTTGGCAGCAGGGAGAAAGAGAGCGAAAGACAGGGGAGGTGGAGGGTGTGAAATAGAGTAAAGTTTTTCACGTTTTTGTCCCTCCTCAATTTGCATGCCTAATGAAGCTGAGCAGGAGTTAATAGCGGGTGTAATGACTTCTGACTGACTGGGCTGTGGGCTGCTGGGACATGAAAGAGCTCTGAATGGCTAGCTGTGGAGTAAGGAGGGCACTCTGTGGAAGACAGAGCAGAGGAAGCCAGACTCAGTTTCTGTGCAAACTGCAGGAAGTAATTCACATGCACTGATGCGCGTATTTGTATTAGTATGTTATAATGACTGCATAAGAGCTGGCATGATTACACCATTTCTGGGAAGAAAATACGTAAATATTGTGGCTGGGTTCTAGTGTACAAGTGTTTCCCTATAAGTAAAAGTAGCTAGGACTAAATAAGATACAAAACACTGCCTCTCTTTGAAAAAAAAACATCTTTCAGTCACAACTACTTTGCATATTGAAATATGTTTCCATTTATTACTTACGTTTTCTATGCAGATTCAAAGCAAATATTATCTAACACGGCACAAACAACAAACAAATCCAATTTATATACAAAAATAAAGAGTTAATCCAGTCTATTTGTCATGATTATTATGTTCTTTTGATCACGCCTCTTTAGTTCACTTCCTTGTCGTTACAACCTGGCTCATGTTATAACAAAAAAGGGAAAGGACACCAGAAAACGATTTACAAGTATTTATTTGAAATAAATTACCGAAGGTAACAACAGTTCAGTATATGGAGTCAGTAAAATCAGTCATGTCAATATGAATGGGTGACAAACCTGTATGTAAATGTTGAGTGTTAAATTAAGCAAACTACACTTAAGCAGACCAGGCCGAACCAAACCAAAGCAACGCTAAACCTGGAGGACAACCATGGCCAAGAGGGGGAGAGAAAAGACCATTCCCCCTTTTCTGTACAGCACCCAGGCCTTTATATAAGGGTGAATGACCAACTCAGGTGTTTCCACTTAGGGTGTTTTCACACCAGGAAAGTCCTTTGGTCCCCTTGTTTGGTCCGGACCAAAAGCGAACTTTATTTTTTCATTTGGTACAGTTTGTTTTCACATTGTACTTTTTGCATGTGAACTATTACTTGTAAACAAAGCCACGCGGGTAACGATCATTGTTCCCATTGGACAGAAATGACGGGGGCGGGACAGAGCACAGACCCGGAACTTTAGGAAAACAGCTGTAGATGTGCTGCGCGCAGCACCTCTGTTCTGCATATTTGTGGCGTTATTACAGCTGCAATATTATTGTGAGATTGAAGAGCAGCTCATTCAACACAGACTTTGAGACGTTTCATTTATAATTTTGGAACCCCGTCGGAGAATGCGTGCTGAACGCCGATGTTCTCGACATGCCTTGTCCCACAACAAGCCATTAGCGTTGCTAAGCAACACACAGCTTATCAGGTATGATTACCTTACAACACACACCTTTGCTACCGGCTACGGTGGCTTTTTATGTCCAAAGAGACGTACGCTTTTTGTAGTTGGATTGGATCGGGGCCGGTTTGTATTCAGACCATAAGCGAACCGCACCAGAGTCCGTTTGGAAGCGGACCGAGACCACCTCAAAAAGTGGGTCCGGTTGTTTGGTCCGGACCAGGGTTTGCTTGAGTGTATTCAGACCTGCACAAAAGGTCCGGACCAAGGGGGGAAACGAACTCTGGTCTGTTTAAAGCGGACCAAAAGTGGCAAGTGTGAATACACCCTAAGTATGCCTGCTGCACTACAAGCAATGGATCCGTTCCAGCAGCTCAAACCAGTTAGTTGCCCACAGGGCAGTCACACCCCTACCCTTAAAGCCAGCAACCCCAAAAAAGGATCACTGGATTTAACATCGATCTGCAGATAAAATATACACAACAAAGTGCTAATGCCTCCTTTTCAATCACAGAATAGTTAACTTGATGCCGGTTAAACGTTCTGAAAAAAAAATTGACACAACAATTTTAGTCACAACCTGGCTTATGGGTTATGACAAAAAAGGGGAATGACACCAGAAAACGATTTACAACTATTCACTTGAAATAAATGAACGAAAACTTGTGGTCTAATCATTAGGTGTTTTCCTTATTAGTTTATTCTTTTGTAATTTGTTCTAATTTTTCTACATTTAGAATTATCTCCCAATAGATTTTTGTTAAATACTTTCCTGGGTTTCTCTGTGTTTCTGCTCCACTCATGTTAATTAGCCCTCCTCCTTCAGCTGCTCTGCATCCCTCTCTCTGCCTCAGCTGCAGTTCATTTCCTCTGACTTGCTCATCTGGTTTGCCTGTCATTTCTCTACCTCTGTCTCAGCATATATACTCACTGGTTCTCTTTGTATCCCGCTGGATTCTTCTGTTACCTCCGTCCTCTGGCCAGTTCCTTGATTCCCTGCCTTTTTCCCTTCTATGCATTAAAGCATTCTGCTTTGCCTCTGCTCTGCACTTGAGTCCTTCATTGTCTAAAATGTGACACCATTTATATAAACAGATTCAAAGTCAGTTACATACATTCCAGTATGATCCTAGTTTTTAAACAATGTACTCAAGCTTTGTTTATTATTCCAACTTATAAAAACTTTTCTCTCTGTAACCCGGTTAAAACAAAATTGCAGTAATAGTAAAGCGTAGAAGTCTAAGATAATAAATAACAAGGATAAGTTCATTCATTCATTGCATTTATTTTGTTATAATTCTAAAGTTCATATAAAGTTATTAAAAATGTTTTGTTGAAAAATAAGTTATCTTTTATTTGTTGTGAATTACAAGTGAAAAATGTATTTTCCTAAGGACAGTGAATGTAGCACAGGGGAAGAGAGTTCGGCACAAGAGGAGACAGCAGCAGGTGGATCCGTTAGCTTGGTTTTGGGTGTTTTTAGGGATTGATTTCAGACTTATCGTCAGGAGAAGTCACATGATATACCAGTTAACACCTCAACAAGACACACTAAAGTTTCAGGCTGAAGCTGTTGGACTGTGTATTTCGTTTTACTTGTATTGTGTATTACTCGGAGGTAAGAGCAAGGCTAACCTAGCTGTATGCTAATAAGGACTTCTGCAAGCTGATGTTTTGCTGCCATGGTGGAACTTTAGAACATTAGTGGACAACCTATTGCCTGGATTAATCTGGTGGTCATCGCAAGATTACACGAGGTACTGAGTTTCAATTTAATTTTCTGCTCTTTGAGTGAAGAGGCCCTGGATTGTCAAGTTTATTGAAGTTCTACATTCACCAGCATCAATACAGGCCTGCTAGGTAGGGTGTATTTTTGCCGGCTTTAGGTTTATTTCTTTTGGACAATATTGAGTCATATAACTGGTGGTCTGCACTGTATATGTGGATTAATTGTACAGTTGGTAAAATGCTGTTTTTGTTGGCCTTAACACAAAAAAACCTGCCATTTAATTATTTTATGCTTTATTATTTTGCCTCATTAAAGGAGGGTTTCTATGTTCTACTTTACATGGAGTACAGTGTATTTTACTTCCCTATTGAACATTAGTATTCATCTTAGTGGGTAATGCTGAGTTAAGAGGTATGTTTCAGTGATCCAAAAGTAATATAGCGAGAGGTTAAATTTAATAGTACAAGAGAACACTGTAAATAAAGAACCCGGAGCCCACTTATTTAATAATATACTTCTGGCCACAAAGTGTCAGCTGCTGACAGGGTGACAAACCATGTGGCAATGATATAGAATAAAAGAAAATCCTGGATCCAGATGGAGCTCTGCATCACCACCAAAATCTATCTAATTCTCTTTTGTATGTCCGAATGAGCAGCTTGTCTGAAATTTTCATCCAAATCAGTTCATAATTTTTACAAATATTATGCAAAGTGACTGGTGGACAGACAAACCAACACAACAAAAACAACTTCCTTGGTGGAGGTGTTAATTACATTTTAACAGAGCTGTGTGGTCATTCGAGAGCCACAGTTTATTATATATAAATATCCTATCAAGTTAATTGTCCTCACTGCAAAATTAAAAACTCTCTCCGTCCGTCCATCCATCCATCGTCTTCTGCTTTTCCAAGATGGGGCTTGGAGATGTAAAAGATCGAGAAGGGAAATTCAGAGATCTCTCCTTCTAGTGGCAATTTGAAGCTCCAAGGTGTTCCCAAATGTATATTGTAGTTTGTATTGTTATTTCCAACGTTTTGTTTATTCTCTTACTTGAACAGGTGGATGTTATTATGGCATTGAGAAAAGGCAAAATATATACCTAAATGGTTTTAACAGGCCTGTCCAGGGTGTACCCCGCAACTCGCCCTTGGACTGCTGGAGATAGGCACCAGCTCCCCCGCGACCCACTATGGAATAAGCGGTAGAAAATGACTGACTGACTGACTGGTTTTAAAAGGAGTGCATGGTATACTTTAAATTATTGGGACACCTAAAACACAATGTAAGCAAAAGTAAACTAGATGTGTCTTCATACTGAAAGTAGTAAAACATTAAAACAGATGTAGGGGGATAAATGTGACTAAGTATGCCTTAGCTTCTCACTTACAGTGCCTTGCGTAAGTATTCGGCCCCCTTGAACTTTTCAACCTCTTGCCACATTTCGGGCTTCAAACATAAAGATATAAAATTCTACTTTTTTGTGAAGAATCAACAACAAGTGGGACACAATCGTGAAGTGGAATGAAATTTATTGGATGTGTCAAGCTATTTTAACAAAAAAAAACTGAAAAGTGGGATGTGCAATATTATTCAGCCCCTTTACTTTCAGTGCAGCAAACTCACTCCAAAAGTTCAGTGAGGATCTCTGAATGATCCAATGTTGTCCCAAATGACTGATGATGATAAATAGAATCCACCTGTGTGTAATCAAGTCTCCGTATAAATGCACCTGCTCTGTGATAGTCTCAGGGTTCTGTTCAAAGCGCAGAGAGCATCATGAAGACCAAGGAACACACCAGGCAGGTCCGAGATATTGTTGTGGAGAAGTTTAAAGCCGGATTTGGATACAAAAAGATTTCCCAAGCTTTAAACATCCCAAGGAGCACTGTGCAAGCAATCATATTGAAATGGAAGGAGTATCAGACCACTGCAAATCTACCAAGACCCGGCCGTTTCTCTAAACTCTCATCTCGAACAAGGAGAAGACTGATCAGAGATGCAGCCAAGAGGCCCATGATCACTCTGGATGAACTGCAGAGATCTACAGCTGAGGTGGAAGAGTCTGTCCATAGGACAACAATCAGTCGTACACTGCACAAATCTGGCCTTTATGGAAGAGTGGCAAGAAGAAAGTCATTTCTCAAAGATATCCATAAAAAGTCTCGTTTAAAGTTTGCCACAAGCCACCTGGGAGACACACCAAACATGTGGAAGAAGGTGCTCTGGTCAGATGAAACCAAAATCCAACTGTTTGGCCACAATGCAAAACGATATGTTTGGCGTAAAAGCAACACAGCTCATCACCCTGAACACACCATCCCCAGTGTCAAACATGGTGGTGGCAGCATCATGGTTTGGGCCTGCTTTTCGTCAGCAGGGACAGGGAAGATGATCAAAATTGATGGGAAGATGGATGGGGCCAAATACAGGACCATTCTGGAAGAAAACCTGTTGGAGTCTGCAAGAGACCTGAGACTGGGACGGAGATTTATCTTCCAACAAGACAATGATCCAAAACATAAAGCCAAATCTACAATGGAATGGTTCACAAGTAAACGTACCCAGGCGTTGGAATGGCCAAGTCAAAGTCCAGACCTGAATCCAATCGAGAATCTGTGGAAAGAGCTGAAGACTGCTGTTCACTAACGCTTTACATCCAACCTCACTGAGCTCGAGCTGTTTTGCAAGGAAGAATGGGCAAGAATTTCAGTCTCTCAATGTGCAAAACTGATAGAGACTGATAGAGACCTACCCCAAGCGACTTGCAGCTGTAATTGCAGCAAAGGGTGGCGCTACAAAGTATTAACGCAAGGGGGCTGAATAATATTGCACGCCCCACTTTTCAGTTTTTTATTTGTTAAACAAGTTTGACACATTCAATAAATTTCATTCCACTTCACGATTGTGTCCCACTTGTTGATTCTTCACAAAAAATTAGAATGTTATATCCTTATGTTTGAAGCCTGAAATGTGGCAAAGGGTTGAAAAATTCGATGGGGCCGAATACTTTCACAAGGCATTGTAGGTGAGAACTCTTCTCTTCAGTGACCCGTGCCATTTGAACGTTTGCAAATTCTTTGTTTTACTGAATGCTACTAACCATACCTGCAATGCTGTTAACATTTTATAGAGAGAAAAAATAGATGATAAATAAGACATTAGAAGATAATATTAACTGGTGAGGAACATCCTACCTACCATGCCTACTTTTTTCCTCTCTCTCGAGCTGGAATGTTTTCTGTTTCTTCAGATGAATCTCGCAGAGAATTCAAGCTGGCAGCATCCCCCACACTGGTCACGATGTGCCAACACGTCTGCTGGCCGTAGGACACACATACATGTTGACACACCCACAAACACACACGCGCCATCCTGACGGCTACAGATGTAGCTGTGACCAGCCTGTCTCTACCAGGTGTTGCTTTATAGCTGTGTCACTTCGAGCTTGAGTCCATCTGCCACACTCAGCAAGAGCAATAAAATTCCAAAAACAATTTGTTCTTTAAAGAAAATGCAAAAAAAAAAACAATTTACCTGATTTATTTACACTGTAGACCACCTTTACAAAAGCATATTCTACAGTGTCTACAAAGCAAACTTGAGTATTAGGAAGGTCTTTTTTGTTCAATTTATCTCTTTTTTTAGTGGGTTTTTAAGTTTGTTATGGTGATAATAAGTGCTGTTGTTTGTATGTTTCCTTTGTACCTGATTAAATGTTTTGCCTGCACTTAAACTTCTTTGCATAGACACTACCACTACATGCTTGTTAGGGGAACAAAGTTTAAAATATACAGTATTATCTAGAACATTAGCACAGGAGAATGTTGTGCAATAATATGCCTATGCTATTTAACATTTAATTAAATAACTTTCGGTCTGTCAAGTATTGTCCTGGGAATACCAGCCCAATATGGTTGTGGTATTAGAACAGTAGTTGAAAGAGTGATTCGAGCACTGGCATTATTGAATAGCAACCTGCACACATGAATAAATTCACAACAACTTCTCTCCAAAATATAAGAATTTATTAACAAAATATGCACGGTGGCGCAGTTGGTAGCACTGTTGCCTTGCAGCAAGAAGGTCCTGGGTTCGTTTCCCGGCCGAGGGTCTTTCTGCATGGAGTTTGCATGTTCTCCCCGTGCATGCGTGGGTTCTCACCGGGTACTCCGGCTTCCTCCCACACACCAAAGACATGCCTGTTAGGTTAATTGGTCACTCTAAAATTGGGTGTATGAATGAGAGTGTGCATGGTTGTTTGTGTGTTGCCCTGCGATGGACTGGCGACCTGTCCAGGGTGTACCCCGCCTCTCGCCCATAGACTGCTGGAGATAGGCACCAGCTTCCCTGAGACCCACTATGGAATAAGCGGTAGAAAATTACTGACTGACTATTTCAAATCCAAGTTAAAATTTTCAGTTAACAAACTATTTAACTAGGCTACAAACAAGTCAACTAAAGCTACCAAGCAAGCCTGACTGAATAAAGGAACTATGTACAAGTGAAAGAAAAAAGGAACCAATATAATAGTTGAAAACCGTCACCAATAAAATGATGCAATGAAATAATTGTTCAGTGTTGATATTTATATTTGAGAACCAAGGCTTATTTTAAGGAATTTTGAGGTGAGGTCAAATTAGTTTAAGAAATAACTAAGAACAGCTAATATGTGTTCACACAACCAATTCACAATGCAAATCAGAAGAGCAGATAAAACATTATTTTAATAAAATAATATTTTAAAGAATGGGTTTTTGAATTAGAAATCAACCTTTTTAGATCATTGATTTTCAATGTTGTTTAATTAGCTATTATTTTAGTAAAGTATTATTTAGGGAAATATTATTTCTGGATTAGAAATCAATAACCGTTTTGGATGATTAATTCTCAATGCTGTTTAATTTGCCACAATTATTTTAGTAAAAATAATATTTAAAGAAGTATTATTTGCCAAATTATAAACCAATAATCCTTTGGACAATTGATTTTAATGTTATTTTAACTAGTGATCACATGGAGTAATGAACTACTAAAATGGCAGAGAGGAACGTTTATTGACTCTCACAAGATGGCTAAAAATGGTAAGTAGTTTATTTACCAACCCTTTTAGTTTTACATGTGCTTGAAATATGGATAATACAAGGATTAAGATGTATATGAGCACCAGCAGCGTGTTATGGCTGATCTATGTTTAAACCACTCATTAAAATAAAGTTTGTCGTAATTTTTAAACACAATACAGAGCAAATAGACTAGCCTCAAGACATAGAGGCATGTATGCATTAGCTTTACCAGATAGCTGTTTTACCACCACAAACAAAGCAAAACGCCACAAAACAAAAAATATTTATATGGTTTCATCCTAAACTAATTTTGTCCTTCCAAACCCCACCTCTTATGTGAACCGTTAGGAAGAACAGGAGGATGGGATGTCCAAAGGCTGTTGGCTTGTGCAGCGAAGGTGGCCCGTCTGGCCACATGGTGGAGAGTGAACAAAGAAACTGTAGAGGCTGCTCTCAGTAGCAGCTTCAGAAAGGTGTGCGATACGTGCATGAATGCTGGATTACTTGAACTGCAGTGCTTAACTTTGCTTGTCCTTCGATTGACGGATAACCTTATATCAGATCGTAGTCAACTCTGGATCCCTGGGATTCTTCGAAGTTAGAGTCTTTCTCAACAGCGAGCTTCAGACTCTCTTGCGTGCTTCCTCCTTGTTGCGACCAGCTTCTGCTAGCTTGGGTAATAAGAATGAGGCGGGAATGGTAGAACAGTTTTGTTAGTGGCTCCATGAAACAGACAATCCAGCTGGGACTCCTCCTTCCTGGGCTAGACTAAGAGTAGGTTAATGTGTGTAATCAAAGATGCAGAGTTTCCTACCTCTTTCATTGCGTACTGTTCAGTCCTTGTTTCATCCCATGGCTGGGGCACAACAAGTAGAGATGAATGTTGACCACAGTTTGTTTGGATGGCTTTGACATGCAAAAGCACCATTGCATTTGTGCTTGTAATTCCAGTTTTCTTAGATTTTTTTCCCCCATAATTAACAGAATCAAGAGATTATAATGCATTGGAAAAATATTATCTTTTTTATAATCAGAATTGTATAATCAGAATTAATCACACCCTCTATCACAATAATGTTGTTTACTTGCTAAACCTAATCCTGGATATGAGTCACTGGCACTGAATCCTAATAGCATTGTTTGGGCTCAGTGATCTGTCATCCCACCAATAGATAATACGATAGAAGAAACAGACAGGGCAATTAGATTTGTGTTCAACATTGGGGCGTGTTTTTCTTCACTGCATGCTTGCATTTTTTTTATTACAGTACTGTCTCCTTTTGAAACACATCTGGCTTGAAAACATCCAAGAGTTTGTAAAAGAGCAAAAGCTAGTCAATAAAAGTAATCAGAGTTGAAGATGCACTTGCTGATAGGTGCATATTTATACCCTTTTTTAATGATACAGTTTGCAATGATGGTGGTGAAAAAGATGTGCAGATGTCTTAAACAAAAGCTGAGTAGTTTTCATCTAACAGAACAGAAGACCACTTCCAAGCATCATGATGTTATAACATTTGAGATGAATCTGGGCCAATGTGAGACAAATTGCTCTCATTACATGTAGAACATACCACCACTTATTTTTGTTGTCATATAAAATAAGTCATTTTATTTCTGTTTTAAAATCTACGATATCTTAAGCAAAAAAAAAAAAAAAAAAAATTAACTGTGGACGCAAGAGGAAGCTGTCTGAAAGGGATGTTCGGGTGCTAACCCGAATTGTATCCAAAAAACATAAAACCACGGCTGCCCAAATCATGGCAGAATTAAATGTGCACCTCAACTCTCCTGTTTCCACCAGAACTGTCCGTCGGGAGCTCCACAGGGTCAATATACACGGCCGGGCTGCTATAGCCAAACCTTTGGTCACTCATGCCAATGCCAAACGTCGGTTTCAATGGTGCAAGGAGCGCAAATCTTGAGCTGTGGACAATGTGAAACATGTATTGTTCTCTGATGAGTCCACCTTTGCTGTTTTCCCCACATCCTGGAGAGTTACGGTGTGGAGAAACCCCAAAGAAGTGTACCACCCAGACTGTTGAATTCCCAGAGTGAAGCATGGAGGTGGATGAGTGATGGTTTGGGCTGCCATCTCATGGCATTCCCTTGGCCCAATACTTGTGCTGGATGGGCGCGTCACTACCAAGGACTACCGAACCATTCTTGAGGACCATGTGCATCCAATGGTTCAAACATTGTATCCGGAAGGCGGTGCCGTGTATCAGGATGACAATGCACCAATACACTCAGCAAGACTGGTGAAAGATTGGTTTGATGAACATGAAAGTGAAGTTGAACATCTCCCATGGCCTGCACAGTCACCAGATCAAAATATTATTGAGCCACTTTGGGGTGTTTTGGAGGAGCGAGTCAGGAAACGTTTTCCTCCACCAGTATCACGTAGTGACCTGGCAACTATCCTGCAAGAAGAATGGCTTAAAATCCCTCTGACCACTGTGCAGGACTTGTATATGTCATTCCCAGGACGAACTGACGCTGTATTGGCCGCAAAAGGAGGCCCTACACCATACTAATAAATTATTGTGGTCTAAAACCAGGTGTTTCAGTTTCATTGTCCAACCCCTGTATATATATAGGGTTGGTAGGGGGATAGTTGCTAAAAGAAAATAATGACTTTAAACAACTAAGGTTTTAGACATTTTTAAATAGACCAAAAGTTTTACAAAGGTGAAAACACCTTCCTTGCCTGTTAGATTGCGTTGGGTTGAGAATCACAGAACACAAAAAAATAATTGCGCATGTTTACAAGAACTCTCCACAGGGCCACTATTATAAGTACATTCCACCACCTGCTGATGTTCTGCTATTTCCTGAAGTTACAAATCTCGTTTTCAAGAACGGAGGACCTGCTGTACTGTTGGAGGTAAACACAGCTTTTTTAAGTCACAACATAATCATAAAACAGAGACAAAACCTCCAAAACAGCAAGGATGTTTAGCTTGTAACCTGATTCTGGAACTAGATGAGCTACTATGTTGTGAACATTTTTTTTACCCTTACAGATTTCTTCTACTTTAGGCTTTTTGCTAAACATTTGGCAAATATTTCAGATAAAAAATGTTTATGTCTGAAAAAGATAACTGGAGCAAATACAAAAAGCTGTTTTCAAATGATGATTTTGTTTATCAACTGAAAAGACTATCAAAACCAATCAGGCACCAAGTGAAAGGATAAACAGCTTACTTGTTAAATCATGAATTTACTGTGATTAACTTAAAATCTTTTGAAGTCCAAGTTCACCAGCCGGATTACTGCCAGAGCTGTAGAATCAAGAAATCCCATACATAAATCGTTTCCTACAACATGAAGTAGGGCAAAAAACCTCAAAAAGCAACACATCCTGACACAATGTAAAGAAATTCAACGCCAGATGACATTCAAAGCTGTTGGCATCTATCAGTCTGAAAGGCTACCAAGTCATTTCTAAGGATTTGGGACACCAGCAAACCACAGTGAGAGCCATTATCCACAAATGGAGAAAACATTGAATAGTGGTGATCTTACCTAGTAGTGGTCAGCCTACCAAAAGTAGTCCATGAGTACACCAACAACACATCCAGAAGGTCACAAAACAGCCAAGAACATCTAAACCATGACCCCCTTGCCTTGATTAAAGCCTGTTTTCATGATTCAGGTGGTAGGAGTTCTTCTTGTAACTGGTAAGTTGTCGGTTTGAACCCTCGCTTTGTCTGTCTCAGTCGTTGTGTCCTTGGGCAAGACACTTCACCCGACTTGCCTGCTGATGGTGGTCAGAGGGCTCGGTGGCGCCTGTGTATGGCAGCCTCACTTCTGTCTGTCTGCCCCAGGGCAGCTGTGGCTACAAAGTAGCTCACCACTGTCAGTGTGTGAATGTTTGTATGAATGGGTGAATGACTGACTGTAGTGTAAAGCGCTATGGGGTCTCTAAGGAGTTGATAAAGCGCTATACAAGTTTAGGCCATGTACTATTTAACCATAAGAAAGACACTGCGCAAAAATGTGATCTATGGGGGAGTTTCAAGGCCAAAACCGCTGCTGACCAAAAATAACACAAATGTCGATGAAAAGCGTAATACTGCTGGGTCAACATCAAATGAATTGTGCTAGAAGGGGCTAGTGCATCATGAATCTATTCACGTGATAAGTTTTAATGCACACTAAGCTAATGTTCTTATTGTTTCACAAAAGCGTCTGCACATCTGTAAGATGAACATTTTTACTAGTTTCTTACTGTAACTGTTCCAGTTTTTTAGTTCTTTAGTTATTACAGTGTTTTTTTTTCCCTTGAGGCTGAGGTTTGCATGCAGTGTGCCCAAAATGCCATTACCCCATTTATTATAGCATCTGCCCATTCAACTTCTGTTGCTGTTCTCCAGCAAAGTGCTGCTGTGTGATTTATAATCTGAGCATTCAGGGCATCCAGTCTTAGATTTATCAGAAGAAATTTTATTGGTCACATTTCAAACCTTCACCTGACTTGGTTTGAATCAGATAAGCTGAAATTTGATTTGTGTTTTATGAAAATAAATGCAAAACCATTCATTAGATCTGGTTGTCAGAACATATTGTTCTGTCAGATGTTGGATTTTTTTAAATGACTAAAAGTCATTACGAGTATTTCAAATGGTTAGCATGAATTTCTTTAGGTAAAATAAACTTCCTCTGACTATTTCAGGTAGCTGAAGCAAATACCAGAAATTACTTAAATTTTCTTAGCTTGACATTTCAAAAATACAGAACCCAACAGGAACACTATACAGAGTGTGATTTTGCCTGTAACATAACCAGCTTCTGAGGATTTTTTACTTAAATGCAAGAGTGCAGTTTGTTCAGAACAGAAAATACAAACGTTTGTCTTTTCTATCATTCTTATCAAATATCAAAAAATAAGCTAATGATTGATTTAATTCATTAGTTATTTTGCATTGACTTGTTTTGTCCAGTCTTTAGTGGACTATTCTTTTTTTACTTTTTTATCTCTTCCCTGTTCGCTCTGTTAGAAGTGATTAGTAATCTGGCCTCTCTTGCAGTGTGTCTCTGTCTCTCTTTGTCTTCCCCTGCATCTGTCCAAGTGTCCGTCTGCCAGCCCTACCTCCAGTTCTTACCCTACCCCACTGTCCTTCATCATGAGGAGATGAATGGTGCTCTGTCACGCGCCAGGCACTTCAGAGGGCTGGTGCTCTGTATGAAGAAAGTGCCAGTCATAAACAGGAGGAGGAGGAGGAGGGAGAGAGACAGGATGAAAAATGAGTTCATTTACGACTAACTCCTGTGAGCCGCGTAACGTCAGCAGCAGCCCCCCCTCACCCTCTAGTCCCTGTTTTCTCCCATCACACACTGTGCGAGAGTTCGGGTAAGAAAGAAGGAAAGAGGGGGGAAGTTACTCAGCAGATTTTCTTCCCAGTAAAAATAAAGAAGCCAGTGCCAGAGAGAGGAACAAGATTTAGAAAGGTAAGTTAGGGAGCGAAGAGTCCAAGCACTGAGAAATGAAGGCGAGCATTAGAAACGGGGCATTAGACAAAGTCTCATTATTCAGATTGGAAGGGCCAGGGTGAATTTTAGCCCAAGGTTAACGCCTCTTGTCACAGCTAAGCTTTGCACAAAATCTCTGTTAATTAGGGTTTAGCAACAGTCACCTGTTGAGGCAGAAAAGGCATGCAGTGATACAAAGCAATGTCCATGGTTTACATTTAGTTTTAAATACAAACCCTAGTTTATCTAAGTTTATCAATGGAGCAATATAAGTTAGAAAATAATAACTTTTTTAGCTGATTTATTTCTCATCATTAGTTACATTTGGGACAAATAATTCTGTTTTTAAAAAAACAAAAAAACAAATCGAAATCAAACCACAAATTTATCCAAAATCATTTTGGAAGAAAAAGATACAAATTGTTGGTTTTTAATTTGCATTTCAGGTGTGTCTCATTTGCTTAAATTATACAAACAAATACCAACCTAATAATGTTTAACCTGTTGTTTCATAATGTGAAAAGAGCCTTTTGAAATTTAGGTAACATGCATAGCTGAAAACAGTTGTTGCAGACAATATCTAGATTTGTTTTTTTTTTACTCTGATAACTGTACAACATAGCATTTCATAGCAATTCTTTATAATCTGCTGTAGTTCTTCATGATCTCATTATGTTTTATTCCATATAACAAAAATAACGCGATGCCAGCATTGAAGGGTGACTCCAAGCAGATTTCCTGACACCCCTTATATGCAGGCTTACCATGAGAGGGAAGAGTTATGGCAGATAAGAAGCTGTTCAGATTTATCACCACAACACATGAATGAGGCACTTATACGCTCTCTCTTTCAAGATGCTTCACATAGCATGCAGAGTTGCTGAATGATTTGGGTGGTAGGAAAACAAATTTAACCATCTAAAAATTTATTATGAATTAAAATTACCATACCAACTTTTTTATCTATTACCATAATCAAAACAGCAAATGATAGAATAAGTTTTGGAAGAATGATGATTATCTCTTCAGTTGAATTCTAAAGTCTTTCAGTATCAGTGTGTGTTCTGTATGCATCAGTTGTCTATGCGCTTTCTGATGATGACATGCATATGTCTGCAAACCAGCAAGAAATTCTTTGTCTGAAATGTTAAAAGACCGTGTTTTCATCATTATCTGGTAAACCCCTAAACACCTTATTATCTGAATTTCAGTCAGAACCTTCTCTGTTGGAATTTGGCGTTGTATAAAGGAGACGATCGATGGGGAAAACTTCAAGTCCGAGATGCCCTTCTCCACAACAGCCGGACGCCTCTCTTCCTGGGTATCTTTGGGGTAACAAAAATTCCAGCCCCTCTCCAGGAGCTGGGTTCCAGCTGACCCATGGCTTTGAATCTCTTGCTAAGAAAGAGCTTAAAGAGGATCTCTCAGTAGGTATTTATACCGTGTAACTTCATTACCTTTAGAGGTTTGGTGTTTTACTGCTTGTGTCCTGAAAGATCATTTTTGGATTTGTTCACAACATTGAGAACATTATGGATTAAATATACATTTCTTTTGTTGGGGTCATCTATTTTTGGGGAATAGACTGGCTGGGCTGCGCAGTTCGACATGCACAGCTCAACAGATGTTGCAGCTCTGATGTCACGTGGAATTATAAAACCCACGGAAAATAAACTTTCTTTGCCATTTCCAGCGTGTCTTACGGGACGATGCAACGGAGGCGTATATCTGGAGAGACAAAAGCTTGCAGGCGAACTTTTCCTCCACATGGCCATTCCCGGAAGAGCTTGAAAGCTGGAATTCTTTCTGATACAAGAAGGTCAGAAGATTCATAACCGATCAAAGACCCCGCAGTCACTCCGGCGCAGGTAAAAAACCCACAGAGGTTTGTTTCCAAGGAGATGAGTTTCCCTCCTTGTTGATTCAGTCGTCTGCAACAGTTCCTCATATTTTCCCCATTTTGGACAGATGACAAGTTTACTGTTTTTGAGTTGATCACGGACGTGTGTCACTCTCCTGTGATGAGGCTTCATGCGATTCACCTGTCTCCACTTCCTACCACCATGCTCAGGCGCCATCTAGAGTGAAACACAGTAAGCAGCAGACAGAGGAGGAGACAGAGTCTCCCAGGCCCTGACACTTTGTTTTAGTTTTATTATTAGAGTTTTTCCACTGAGTTGCCGCCTCAGAGTTTTATGACCCTTTGTTCAAGATTTGGGGCTATCAGCCGCTAGTGGCTTAGGGCGCAACCCACCGTCTACTGATTAAGCTGTGACATTTAGCATAGTTTAATTAATAATTATCAATTATTAATGATGATTAACTAATTATAATTATTAAGTGCTTTGAGCCCATAATCACAACACCAGAGGACATCGCTGACATTTATTCGTAAGCAATGATTTTTGGTTATGAAAATTATTTTCTGAATTATGATTTTTAATTATAATTTTTGATAAATATTCATTAAGCAATAATCATAATCCTTACACTTTTCACACTTATATATGTGTGCAAGTATGTACAGTTTTTCTATTTTTTAACTTGAGTATTTAGGATTTAATTATACAAATGCAAGTTTTAGCTATTGTGGTTTTAAATAGGAGCTAATATTGTTGGCCACTCATTCAAAGCTATGCAACACAAAGCCGCATTTTAGGAAAATGTTAATTTGTACTCTTTATTTAGATTTTGGTTAAAGGTCAAAGTTTGCTTTAAAATGCAAAACAGAACTAAATTTGAGTGTTATGGAAAACCTCATTAAGATGTTCTACATATTATTATTACTTTATTTTGCAGCATTATGTGAGAAGTTAAGAACTAAAAAATGAGAAGCATTTCTGCATCACAATCAAATTTTACACACCATTAATGCCATCTTAACACTTTTGGTATAATCACAACGGAAAGCACATTTTCAACCTCAGCCATCTTGTCTTTTCTCCTTGTGCTCTTCTTGTCCAAGTTCGTTCTGTTTTACTCTGCTTGGATGGAGAGGACCAAGGTGCTGGAGTCGTTATGAATGTTGCTCTTTGAGTGTTGAGCTCAGTCATGATATTATGCATTAGTAATAGCTTGCACGTATCTCTGTGTGGGGTCAGTCTGACTGAAGATAAAAGGAAAGCAAAGAATAAAAGATCATATCTTGATCCAAAAAACGAATGGTAAAAAAACTGTGTGCCAGACGAACTCTGTACAGGTCAGAATTAATGTGATTTTCTGAGAGAAGTGTTATCCTTGTGTCTTTGTGTTGACCATTCTCATTAAAAGGTAAAGCAAAAAAGAGTTTGGTCCACAAATCATTCTGTGTCATTTCATACTTTCATGCTGCTTATGTGATGTACTGTCACTGCATTTCACTTTCTTGACTGATGGTCTACAGTACTTTACAAAACCATTCATACCCCTTCAGTTTTCCACATTTTGTCATGTTACAACCACAAACAATGTATTTATTGGGATTTTATGTGACGGGCCAAATACAAAATGGTGCAGATTTGAGAGTCAATAATTCATACAATTCTCATTCATACAATTTCACAGCAATCAAAGCTGCTAGACTTTTGCAGTGTATCTACCAGCTTTACACATCTAGAGACAGACTTTCTGACCATCCCTCTTTGTAAAACAGCTTAGATCAGTCCAGTTGGATGAAGAGCACCTGTGATCAGCACTTTTTAAGCCTAAACAATTCCATTGTAGCTGTGGCTGGATGCTTAGGTTTGCTGTCCTTCTGGAAGATTAACCCCAACTGCTAGCTGAAGTATTTTGCAGCCTCCAACAGGTTTTCCTTTCCAGATTGCTCTGCATCCATCTTCAGCAGGTTTACTGTCCCTGCTGAAAAAAAAGACACCCAATAGCATGATGCCACTAGCACGATCATGGTGTGTTTGCTGTACTTAGTATTTACATTTAGGTTAAAAAGTTTAGTTTGGTGTCACGTGACAAGAGCAGTTTCTAACACATGTTTGCTGTATTACCTACTTGGCTTGTGGCAGATTGCAAAAAGGACTTCCTATTGACTTGTTTCTCCTTGCCACTCCACCTTAAAGGCCTGGTTTGTGGAGCGCACACCTATTAGCTGTCAACAGATTCTCCAACTTGAGCTATGGGTCTCTGCAGCTCCTCCAGAGTTATCATTGGCCTCTTGGCTGCTTTTGACTAAGGCTCTCTTTGTATGGCCATTGTTGGGACCACAGCCATGGGGACAACATGAAAGGTCAGTGAGAACTTTTCTGTAACTTTCAAAATAAATCGCATTAACCTACTTCCAGCACAGCCAGGAACAGGGAATAACAGCGGACTTCCCATGACGTCACTGTCCGAATAAAAACCCCGCTTTTGCAACAAACTGACCTCTTCCATGCAGGTCCCCAGCGGAACTGGACGGAGAGACCCAGCGCGCTAATGTCTCTTTGCTGGCAAACAGACATAACTCTTCAAACTGGATCCAAGAGTGTCATACGATCACGTGATCATACGCACTAAGTTAAGTAGGAATGAATTGCTGTTTGTGTATCTGGTATTCATTCATGAACGGGGGTAATTAAGGTACAAGCGTTGTTTGAGTTTTCTCTCTGAGGTCTACAGAAGCAAACTGTGTTCCAGAGAGTTCCCAGCAGAGACCCTGTCTCTACAACGCCGAGTGGAGTTTTCCCGGTCTGAAGGAAGGACAACGGGACCGTATCACCGTGGCTACAGCAGTAACGTGCAGTTTGGCCGGCCGACAGAACGAGCCGCCCCACCCACAGTGATGAAGGTTCATTGTGGATGCGTTCCTCAACTTCGTTGCCCCGGAAAACTTGTCCTCAGCATGGTTTACGTAAGAGGTTGTGTTTTGGGCAGAGAGAAATAGTTTAGAGTGAAATAATCTAAACATTTTGCGTTTTATGACGTTTGGTTTTGTTTCTGTTGAAAACTCAGCATGTGCTCAGTTTGTGTTCTGTCTTTGTGTTAAAGTTAAGACAAACTTTATTTAAAGGGTGATTTTAAACACAGAAGATCGGCCATAACGCGCCGTCCACACTTATGCATTTTAACCCTTTTATTAGTGGTATTTTAGAGGTATATGTTTGATTCTGATGATAAGCTATCAGCTTCTTTTGTTAGCTCCAACCGCTAACAGCTAAGAACAGGTGCTTGCCTACTAAAGATCATTTACCCAAAAAGGTTGTTAGTTTTCAATATAGGAAATAATTTTTCCCTTATTTTACTAAACTTGATAACTAAGTAAACACCATTTAGCCCCATTTATCCAGAAATATTTGGTTCTTATTCAAAATAATATTTCCTTAAATATTATTTTACTATTACCTTAATAATATTTCTTTAAATATTATTTTAATAAACAAAAGGCAGCTAAATAAACACCGTTGAGAATTGGTCATCCAGAAGGTTGGTTTTATTCAGCAAATCATTCTTTAAAATATTATTTTATTAAAATAATATTTTATCTGATCTTGCATTGTGAATGGTTGTTTAAAGGTATACCAATTACTGCCTAAGTTAGTTCCAAGACTAATTTAACTTCTTTTCCAGATTCTTCAAGATAATCCTTGGTCCTCAAACATAAATAACATTGCATGGTAATGTTGCATCACTCTTCTGGTCATGATTTTCGATCATCTTTAATCAACTTGTTTATATTGTACATAGCCCATTAGTCTTCCTTATTCTTTCATTCTGCTTGGTAGTTTAGTTGGATTGTTTTAGCATAGTAAAGAGTTTGTTGATCGAAATATGTTTGACTTTGAATTGACTTATTTTTGTTAATAAATTCTCGTATTTTAAGAAATTGTGTGAATTCATTCCATGTGTGTGCAGAGTTTTGCTGTTCAATAATGTCAGAGCTTGGCTCATTCCTTTCAATTTTGTCCTAACACCACCGGCTTATTGGGCGGAAACCCTTAACAGACCGAAATATTATTTAATAAAATATTAAACTGTTAATATTAAATATTAAATAATCTGTTCATATTCATAATCACAACACCATACTTTGGTAAGTTTGCAGGCATGCTATACTCTTTCCATTTTTGGATGATGGATTTATACACAGGGACTGTGTTTACTAATTAGGCGACTTATGAAGGCAACTGGTTGCGTGGATTTTTATTTTGGACTATGTTAGGAAACTACTCGTACTCATCGTCTTCCCCTTCATCCAGGACCGGGTCGCAGGGGCAGTAGCCTCAGTAGACTCAATAGAGACACCCAGAGTTCCCTCTGCCCAGACACCTTCTGCAGCTCCTCCGGTGGGAGCCCAAGTTGTTTCCAGGCCAGCCGAGAGACATAGACCCTCCAGTGTGTCCTTGGCCGTTCCCTTAGGCCTCCTTCCGGTGGGAAGTGCCTGGAACACCTCCCGAGGGAAAAATCCTGTCCATAAAAGTTATGAACAGGACCAGTGACAAAGGGTAGCCCTGCCGGAGTCCAACATGCACCAGGAACAGGTTGGACTTAGTGCCGGCAATGCGGACCAAGCTCCTGCTCTGCTTGAACAGACACCGGATGGCCCCTAATAAAGGGCCCCCTAATAAAGGGCACCACGAGGGACACAGTCGAATCCCTTCTCCAAGTCCACAAAACATGTGGACCGGTTGGGCAAACTCCCATGAACCCTCGAGTACCCTGCAGAGGGTGTAGAGCTGGTCCAGTGTTCCACGGCCAGAAAGAAAACCACACTGCTCCTTTCCTGTTAGGAAACTAGTTGAAAAGAAATGCAACACTTTTCAGATTTTTATTTGTAAGGACCTTTAAAAAACAGATTTCATTTTTCTTCTTTTTTACCATGATTTGCTCTGTGGTCACTTACTTTAAAATCCCTGTAAAATAAATTGAAGCTTGTGGTGGCAAAGTGGCAAAATGTGGAGAAGTTCAAGGGCTATGAATATTGTTGCAAGGCGCTGTAAGCTTATTGTTGCTTGACTGATAACACTACGCTTTAACAATTATATTAAATGCACCGCAGTTGTTTGGTGTATCAGCTCTCTGTTCAGGGTGAAATTTTGCCACTTATAATGCAATCCTCCCCCACCACCCCACACACACTCACACACAAACACTCACACACACTTCCCCCTGCAGGAACAGCAAACCTTTGTTTATGAGTGAATTTCCCCTCAGGGCTATGCCATTATGTGCTGCTGATTTCCTCCAGCACTGTTTAATTTCAGGCTCCAATTGGAAGTACACATTAAAAGTTAACGGGTGAGAAGGCTATTGACTTTAAGATAAATAACACACATAACAATATAGGCTGGCATTTAATTTTCATTTCTCTTTTCATTACTTCGTACTCTCCAAGATTAAGAAGCCTTTCTTGTTGGTCTGTTTTTCTACACTTCTTTTCTTTGCCAATATGATCTGTTTTTTTCCACAGGCAACCCATCTTAACTATTCAATAGTTTCTTCTTTATGCTTATTTCACTGGAGCATTGGAGAGATGGACCTGCTGTGAAGAAAAATCTGCCCCAAAGCACTGAGGCCACATATGTGCTTTAGGTGGTGCAGCTGCAACTCGGCTCGCTTTGCTGCCTGCTCCCAGCCTGCACCCAGTGGTCTGTCAGGCGGCGAAGCAGGGGAAACGGTGGGATAAATGATTATTTATGATCTGCCACCTCCCATCCTCTCAGCTTTCCCCAGGCCCCATTCATTACAGCTGCAGGCTGCCACTGCGTGGGAGAAAATATGTGCACACATACGCACGCATACAAATGCTAAGCAGCTTCTTCTCGCATCTATTCACAGACACCGCGCTCAAGCAAGCAAGCAGGCACACAAAGGTTGTCTATTTTACCTCATATCTCTATCTTTCCAGATGAAAGTAACACATCTCTGATACAGCCTGCTGTCATGTTGAATGCACTGTTGTGCATAGCAGAACTTAGGACCAAACTCACCAAACTTTTCTCTATAATGTTGCTCCTGCGTAGCAATAGGTGGCAACGCAGTTGATGATTCTCTTTTGTATTTGTCTCTCTCAATGCATCTCGTTTATCCTCGTGCCACACTTCCGCCAGCTGGACGTAATAAATCCAGGGGAAACACGGAATGCTCAAAGTAGCTTAAATAATTGATCAGCCTGAGCATAGAGTCTGGCAGCTAACGCGCCCTAAGTTACAAGGAAATCACACAATACAAAACTCTATGTCCATGTTTTCTTGAGCACTCTTTGTGAAGTTTGACCACACAATCACTACCATTGGTAGATCTTTATATATATATATATATATATATATATATAAAAATTTTGAAACAATGCGTGCACATACATCCGAAAAGCATACACTGTTGCTCTCTGATCTCTAAAACAGACCACAATCTTTTTTGAAAACGATTGAAAGCAGTCCCCAGGTGGAGCTTTGACATGGCGCCGTATTAGTCTGTGAGGCTGTTCTGTGTTTTAAAAGCTCTGTGTGACGTCTTGTCTATAAAGACAAGAGTTAGGGCGTGCTTTAAATGGAATACACATCACATATATCAAGAACTTGTTAAGAGAATGTACATTTAAGTCCCACAGCTTAAACCATATGTTACAGCGAGTCCATTTAGCAGAGGATACATTGTTGCACTTGGGACACTGTAATTGTCCACTGGGCTTTGGAGACGGTAGTATGTTGAGTCTATATGTGGAAACCTGCCATGATAACTCACATTAACTGTCCACAGCTGTCCTTTTAACAAGTGGAGCGAGAGCGCCATCTTGGACAGTGGTGAGTGTAAATGATGAATCAATATATTGGATGATAACATATAAAGGGGAGGAGACACAAGCAAATGGGCGTTTCATTAAGGGGCCATCACCAGGGTCTTTTCCAGAGAGGAGAAATCAGATTCTTTAAATGGATTGAGCCCCTGACTTTTCTACCGCTCCTCGATTGTTCCTCAGAGTGAACCTATTTGGTGTTTCCCTAAGTTCATTTTAACTCATATGGCGTTATATCATTAGTGAGCTGTTCCTTTTAAATTTTCTTTAGTGCCACCGAATTCTCATGTGCCTCAGCATTCAATGTTACCCAGTCAGCTCAGAAAGTGCTTCAGGACAAAACAATAAAATATCTGAGAGGTGAAAGAGAATTATACATTTATCCATCTATTCTCTACACCTGCTTTATACCATGCAGGGTCAGTGGGGGGTCTAGTTTGGGTCTCACATTGCAACAGAAGCCTGTGGGTTCAAAAATGTTTTTTTTTCATCAGTACTCAAATTTCTATAACCATTTTACCTAGATATGTCTTGTGTGTGGTTCCACAGTAGGGTCTGAAACTGGGCAGTATATTTAGTGACTGGCTTTAAATGTTACGTTTGCAAAAACACCAATTTCTCCTGTTGTATAACTGAAAGTTCACATTTAATTGTCAATAGGAGCTGACTGAAACAAAATGATGGGAATATTTAACCAGTAATAAATGTTTGTTCTACCACCAAACTCCACCAATTGTTTAGAATTTGTTCAGAAAGGACAACCTTTCTTCCATGGCTGCGTTCTGGCATAATTTTCCATTCAATTTGTCTGATTGAGCTCTGGTTCCCGCAGTGGAAAATCAGGGGGGAGAAAAACTACCCCAGAAAACAACCTTGGTTTGTGCAGAGGAAACATACCTTTAGAGACATACAGGACAAACAACCATGTATGCAAACACTTACACTTAAAGGTGACCTATTATACTTCCTTTTAAACATTTGGGATAGGTGTATGGGCTATATAAAACATGTTAATTACATTTTTACACAAAATCATTCTCAGATAATGACATTTCACCTCGTCAGTTACCTCTTTGTTGAGCTCCTCAGAATGAGCTGTTTTAGAGCACTGTCACTTTTTTGGAAATTAGCAGTATATGGCCACGCCCCAACCAGCAGGTGAAAACGAAACCGAAACTTATAAGACAACAATAAGTACTTACATTTCTGTCATCTGCAGATATGCCATGAACAGCAGGGACTGAATTTTTCTTTAGTCTAAGTCTTTCTGCAAATCCTGACGTGTACTGATGTGAGTTCTCAAAGCAGTCTGTGCGGAAGTGATTCGTGCAAACTAGTACTCGGCAATATGACTGGAATTTTGCCCTCAAAAATAAAATGAAACTATGAAACTGTTTTTGGAGCCAACAAAAGAACATCTGCCTTTGAGGGTAGCCATTGTAAAGCGCGTGTAAGGTAAAATCAGCTGGCAGCAAGTGATCCTCTACTGAAAATGAAATGGGTGGAGCTCCGCTTCAGTTGCTAGTCAGGGACGGGACTCAGGTAACGTTGCTAGGTGCCAGTGTAATTTTTATGTCACAATTAAATAGCTTAGAAACAGCTCATTTTCTAGAAAAAAAATAAAACATTCATTAGGCAAAAAACGACTAAATGTTGGTTTTTTTTTGCGTTTGGACTGTTTGTAGAAGCATTGGAGACCCAAATGGAAGCATAAAAATGATCAAAAAGTGAGTTTTGCATAATAGGTCCTCTTTAAGAGCAATTTGGAGTGGCTGTAGTCCCAAAGCAAGCATGTTTTTAAACTATGCAAGAAAGCTGGTGTGACCCTGTGGGAATGGGGACAACGTATGAACTCTATGCATTATGGACGTATTCATGTTCAGTGTCTTGACACACATACAGATATCAATTAGGGAGATGAAATGCAAAGGTAAGTGGTTTATTGAGAGTGGTTTATTATGCAGTCATGTACAGGAATCAATTTGGATTATTGTCTCTGGCAAGGTCTGTGGGAGACAGGGCAGAAGTTAGATGGAGCAAGTTGGTGAATAGTGTTTCAACAGAGCTGTACTGTGGGCTTAATGGTTTGAATCGTAGATACAGCTTGGTCAACCCACCGATTGCTACGTGGCAATCGGTGGGTTGACGCAACAGGGGAAGACAGATGTTTTCCAGGAGGAGCAGCTCTCATCTTTGGAGAGTGGGCAGGTGAGTGGGGTTTGAGCTGTGAGGAATGACTGTGTAGTAGGTAAGCTTCCCAGGTTTGTTCAGTTACAACAAGACAGTAGCTCTGGAGATCCAAGGAGTGGGATCCAGAACAGGATACCTGAAAGAGAGAGAGCATGAGGAGTGAATCACACAGAGATTAACTAAAGGCAACACATGGAGGTAGCTAGATTACTCAAAGGAATCATAAATTAAAAAAAACAAAGAATAAAACCTTTAACACATAGGCTGATCATCATCTGAAGACATGTTCAGCTTTGTAGCATAATGTGAGAATAATCAAACAATTTTTCCATTATGAGACAAAGTGGAGGTGGTGAAGGAGCTTAAATACCTCAGTATTACCATACCATCAGCTGGACATCAGACTAGAGCAGTGGTTCCCGACTATTATTTCCAGGCAACATTTCATTAAATATTATGCTTTCCAAGTAACACCACAAGTTAAAATACAATTGCTCCTTATGAACCCCAAGCATAAACTCCAATATGGCTGCCATGTGTTTTGAACACAGTAATAACTTATGTAATTAACAGTTTATTTGCACTTCTGGCAGTTTGTATGTCATTACATCTTTACACGTAAATACCTCTACGACCTTTATGTGTTCCTTTAGTGTTTGAGACACTCACTAGCTCACTTTATTAGGTACACCCTTTCAATTGCTTGTTAAAGCAAATAGTGAATCAGCTTATCACAGGCAGCAACTCAGTGCATTCTGACATTAGTTAAAGTTTAAACTGAGAATCAGAATATCGAATAAAGGGGATTTAAGTGTCTTTGCCACTTTAATCCCTACTACAATGGCATGGTTGTTGTTGCCTGATGGTCTGAACTAAGATTTCAGAAACTGATGATGTACTAGGATTTTCATCTACAACCATCTCTCAGGTTTACAGAGAGTTGGTTCTAAAAAGAAAAAAAAAACTCCCAGTGATCAGCAACTGTGTGGACAAAAATTATTTGTTGATTTCAGAGGTCAGAGGAGAATGGTCAGACTGGTTTAAAGATGATAGAAGGCAACGGAAGCTCTACTAGCAACAATATTTCCAGAAGCAAGTGAGCTACAGCAGCAGAAGACCACACTTGGTGCAACGGCTGTCCTCTAGGATTGCAACTGAGGGCAAGTAGAACATTAAGTGGTTAAGTTGGAGTTGATGTCATTTCAAGATCCAAAATCTGACTTCTGAGGCAAAAATAGCCACCAGCCCATGTCTAGTCTTTGTTCATCTGCATCAGTTTCTACTAAAGGGCCATTCTTTGAATGATATTCTTCAGCACACTTCTGTTGAGTAGAATCTTTTAGAAGCAAAGATAATTTGCTTAAAGGACTCACATTCTGCTCTGTTGTTACTCATTAGCTCTACATTACATCTATTTTTCTTGCAAGTTGATATGAGGGGTTTCCTCTCAGTACCTCTAAAGGCAGCCCAAGTATCACCACTGGTACTTGTACCTCTGTTTGAGAACATTAGCTCTTAAACTGCTTAATAAAAAGGATGCCTCAAAAATGAAAGCCATAAGGAAGAGCCCTGAGCATCTTCACAACACAGTAACTCAACGTCTTCACTCAGAAACTTCTGTAGATCAACTTTTGGTTTTCCTTGTTTAGGAGCCAGTTTAGTTCTTTCGTAAACACATTGTCAGTTCAGTATATGCCTTTTTATAGAATTTTCTTCACTATCTTCTCATTCTCTGAATATGAATGTATACATTATCAGCACATCAAGCTTAAACTATGAACATTTGATTTACTTTTCTGTTCCTTCATGCTACCAGCAACTTCACTGGCAAGTAAAACAAAAATGGTAACATTTACAACAAGCCTACTTATTGATAGGAAATGTCCACAGCATTTGGGAAAGAGTTAGGTAAACATCCACATACAGAGATGCTTGCTAACCCTGCTAAATGTGCCAATTGCTTGTTATAGGAAGCTAAAGCCAGTTTAAATGATCAACTTAGTCATGATTTGGTCTTTTTTTACAATATTAGTAAATCACTGTTTTACAGCAGCTGTTTTCACACAATACGCATGACATTACCTCTGTTTCTAATATAAATAGTTAATGACTGCTCACCAAAAGAAAGCCAGAAACAAATGAATTGCATGCCTCCTACAAATGCTTCTTACACAATAGTTTGGCTAACATGAGTTTCGGCAGGTGAAAGCTTTAAAAGAACAGGAGATCTGAACTTGGCCACGAAATTTTGTTTAATTGGCATTGTTGAAGCAAAGTCCTTGTGACGAATTGTTGACCTGTCAAAACATTATTTCACTTCTTGTCCCTGGAATGTTGGTGCCTATTCCTCGCAAATGTAATCATTAAAATTAAACATCTCCAAGCTTTTGCACTTACATTTTATAGCTGATGTTTCCATATAGCGACCCCAGAAGAAAATAGACAGAATTTTCAATAATAGTAGGACATCCTTTCAAAGTTAAAGACACTTCCTCCTGCTTGTTAAGAACATTTGGCCATGAGTGATACAGTAAAGCCCCACTGTCACCTTTTCTTGTTTATATCTTCTTTCCCTACCAGGACGACCCACAGATAATTACACTCAAATTCCCTCGGGTTTAAAATCTTTTCTTTTTCTATCTCTTTACCTTCTCCCTTTCTGTCTCTCATTTGATTTTCTCAGCTCCGCATGTCAACACTGTCAGGTCCCCTGGCACCAACAGAGCTATCCTCTGTCGCTTCCTCCCTCCCTCTGCCCTGTCCCATTACAATGACAATAACAGATAAGAATATTTATTATGTTGGCTCACCACTCCCCGTTCCTCCAAACATCTCTCAGGGGAGCGGCTCCTCACTATCACCCTCAAAAGCCTCATTCAGTTAACAGGGAAAAAAAAAACACATCCACCCCTGGCCTTGATGCTTCCTTTTATCAGTCCAATGAAAGAAGAGCCGGAGCATGAAGGCGTCTCATATCCTCTGCTCCCTTTCTTTTCTCCCAGCTCTCCCTCCCCACTTTTAATTTCCATCTCTCTTTTCCTGCTTATTTCAGAGAAGGGGAAAGAAAATAAGGGGGGGACAAGAGGGGCGAGCAAATGAGAGCGGGACGCTGGTTTGTGATAACTGCCATGCAGAATGGACATCTCCCTTGTTTATTGGCTTTTGAAATTCAATCCATTGTCTGGGATGAAACGTGATAAAGGGAGTGGAAATACAGACGCTCTTATCATGCCAGCTCAGTGAAAGGAACTTTTTTTTTCACCCTCCGTTTCTCCAGATGCCTCAGTTTGTTGTGGGGTACGTTTGTTGTGTGCGCATTGCCAAATCCGGATAATGGGGTCTGAAAGATGCATTCATTCAGCTGATAATTTGGACCCGGCTATGCCACTTACTGCTGTGCTGCAAGGTTTGTGTGTAGTCATCACATTTAGAGGCAACATACAATTGAAAGTGGTCACACTTGTCTCATAGGCTTTACCTTGGATGTGTCATATTCAAACAGTGAAAACGCTCTAGTTCCCCAGACACATTGTAGCTGATGTTGAACAGTCTTGAGTATTGAGTATTGTGGCAGTTTGGTTAACAGCTCTGCCCTTTCAACTACTCTCTTTCGTTGGATTAAATATCTGACTCATCATGTCTAACATCTGTGTTCATCCTGGGCAACTTTCATTTGGATATTTATTCAGCAATTTAGGAAGTTGCTTTCAACACGCAGCACATTTTTTTAAATGGCAAGATTTCAGAGCTACATCGCAAAGCATTTTAAGTTTCAATTTAATTTTAACACTTGGGGCTAAATTTCTTAGCTGAATGACTCACTTAAGGATGTTGCAGAGAATCTCCTAAATGGTGTACTCAGTTCAGGAAAATTATTAAGGCATTTGCATAATGTGCTTTCCAGAATATTCATTACAACCATAAACTTAAATGTGTTTATTGGTATTTTACATGATACACAAACTCAGAGATTTACATAACTGTGTGGTGAAAGGAGAGTGACTTATTTCTTTCAAAATGTTTTACACATAAAAATCTTAAAAGTGTGGCGTGGTATTCAGCCTGTTATTGACTCTCAGTGTTTTATACTTTTGAGTCACAACAAATGGCACAAAATTACAACACCACACACCTTCAGAAGTTCACTTGTGTGTACTTTAGTTTTAGTAAAAATCCAGCTGTTCTGTGAAGGCCTCATTTATGTTGGATAAAATTAATGTAGAAACACAGCAGACAGGATACTAAAAAAGTTGTGGAGAACTTTAAACTAGAGTTTGAATATAAAACCATATCCAAAACATCTATTGGAGCATTATTCAAGCATTCATCTAAAAATGGAAAAAATATGGCACAACTGCAAACCTGCTGAGAAATTGCTATGCACTTTAAATGACAGACTGAGAAGATAGACCCTATTATACCTCTGGAGGAGCTAAGGAGATCTGTCAGCAGGACCGATCTGCTGCAATTTTTGTTGCAGCAGACAACGATAATCTGTGTAACCTTTTCTGGGCTATATAGAAGTGCTTCTCCGGTGTGATTAGGACAACGGTGTGCCATAAAGTGAATGATCCAGACGCAAGAACATGCAGTGCTGCGAAGGAGTTTTTCCATAGGAGATATGGCATGGCTTCTAGTTATGACTTGCTCCAAAAGCTGAGAAATGGTATTGCTGGATAAATTATATCTCTCTACTAGTTTTATTTCTGACAGTCCAAATATGTTGAAATGTGCACAGAAGATTCTCTCTCTGTTGTCTGTGATTGTACCTATGCCCTCTTCTCACCACAATGACCGTAGACATTTGTAAGTAATGCTGTGGCAGTTTGCAACTACCTTTCAAACTTGCTAAAAATAGATGCAAAAACAGCGAGCTCAGTTCATTTCATGTTTGATAAATCACATTGTGTGTGCACATTCTGATAGTCAGCATATATTCTGCATACAGTAATCATGAAGGCAATCATGCTAAATAGATTGTGCCTGCTATCCTGCTCATTTGACAGATGCAATCTGTGGTGCACCTGGTTAGCAGATCAGCTTTGCGTGGGCTTTTAAGTTTCCAAGTGTACACACAAACATTTAGTAGACTAGGCCCTGTGTGTGGAGAATAACAAGTACTGTACATCTCCCTGAATACCCAATCCTCATGCTGAAACAGGGTGGTGGCATCATGCTGTGGGGGTGATGGTCTTCTCTAGGGACAGGGAAGATGATCAGTTGATGGGAAGATGAATGGAGCTGAATACAGGGCAGTACTAGAAGAAAACCTGCTTGAGGCTGCAAAAGACTTGAGATTGGAGCAGAGGTTCACCTTTGAGCTGGACATCTACTGTACACATACAACCAGAGCAACAAAGGGACGGTTTAGATCAAAGCATATTCATGTGTCAGCATGGTTTAGTTAAACTCCAGATTTAAATCCAATTGAGTGTTAAAGAATTGAAAATTGATGTTCGGAGTCACAGTTCACTGTCCAACCTGACACAGCACAAAATAATGGGTAAAGCGGGTAGAGGCATAAACCCCAAATGACTTGTAGTTATAATTGATTCTCAGGGGGCTGAACTCAAAAGCATGCCCCAAAACTTTCAAAACAATGTATCATTTTCCTTTCAATTCACAATTATGCACCACTTTGTGTTGGTCTAGCACATAAAAGCCTAATAAAATAAGTTGAAGTCTGAAATTATCACACAACAACATAAAAAGTTCAAGGGGCATGAATCCTTTTATAAAGCACTTTAATTTACAAATGTTAATGCTTTTTTATATGATCTTCCTTTAACCGTAATGATCTTGCAAAGGCATTAAAGGTTTAATCTGCTCATATCTTCAGAATTTCAAACTAATTAAACTGAATTAATGTTTATTTTCACTATACACTGCTGCTTGAAAAGTAGAGTCCTTGAGCCCTTTCAGTTGAGGAACCAACTGCTGTGCTTTTTTTCTTTTTCTCTTTATCAGACTGAAATTTGCAGTAGCGTTCAGCAGATGGGGCAGCTGAGACTCAGTGGATGATCTGGTACTGTGTGGCACTGAAGACATCAAATCACTTGCACATTTTCACAAAGCAATCGCGAACTGTGGAAAAATATGAAAGAGCCCAACTGCTGGAAAGTAGAAGTGACTTCATTTGGACATTTGCCCAGTAAATTATGTAATAATCCAGTCTTTAGGGCAATCTTTTTTATATCCTTACAGATTTCTCCTTATCAGAGAACACATGTCTTAGAATACATTTATTTTATCACCCTTAACTCTGCTCTTTTGCTGTTACACCCACGACTCCTTCTTCTGTGCAACTGATGTTATGTTCTTCACTTTAACTTTTAAGAAGATGTAGCTAAAGTGCTTTTTACTGCTTCCCCAATATCTCACTGGATCCTTCTTTTTGTAACACATTAAGTTGTTACCGGCTCATGAACCTTAAGCTATGCCTGAGAAATTCATGAAATCGGTTAGTTTTGAAATTAAACAAACAAAAAACCTGAGATTGCAGCTATTCAAAACTTGGTAAGCCATGTCTTTATATTTTTACCTTTTGTTTTCATTTTCCAGTTCTTGTCTTTTTTTACTTGTAAAATAATAATTTAAAGCCTTAGCTAAAGTCATGTAAGTATTTTTAACAGCACACACGGAAACACACGAACACTGCCTCTGCCGAAACCTTGTAATAATGTGACTGAAAAGGTGAAAAAGTCCTTATAACGATATGTAATTGTAGTTAAACAGTTGCTAGATTTGATCCAATGGGGAAAATAAACAGGATCTTTATCTATTTTCATTATCTTTTTGTGGGCTAAATAAAGACAAAGAACTAGCCAAAACCGAGTGGTAAAAAAATGTCAGCAGACACCCTGTGTTTAGACGAAATGTATTTTTGTATTGTTTCCATTGGTAAAAACAGATCCTTTGAGAAGACAGAAAAAAGTAAGATTTGTGAATGAACTTCTTTTTCTGATGGCTTTTTCAGTATTGTAGCAACATTGTTTAGTCAGTGGCCTCTCCTACTGTATGGGAGGATAACTGCAGCTATTGTGCCAAAAATTAATTTGAAATTGATTCTAGGACCTCATCAGTCTAGCTCTGTTTATTTTACCCTAATCGTGTATTATTCCTAAAGAAAAAAAAAAAGTATGGTATGTGGGTTTAATACAGCAATTTAAGGTCTACTGTGTGGATTTGTAGGTTCTGCCTTTAATCTATCATTTTAGCCTCTTTTGTTCAAATTCTTACAACAGTAAACCTTTAACTAGTATAACTCTTTTGAAAAAATGAAAATAGTGTCTTGCTTCCAGTGAAGGTCACTTAGTTTACATTTTTCTATTTATAAGAAGCTATAAAGCACCCATTTTAAGGTTAAATTATTTTTAAAAGTTTATGAGCTATAGAAGATAGAATTTTTATCCTAAAATTCTGTGTAAAGCAGAGCAACACCACCCTAGTTGGTGGAGAGAGATTGATACAGATGAGCCTGAACTGACAATACAAATAGACAATATAAGTTTGCCACTGTTTGTAAAAACGCTTAATTTTGTGAAGGATTCACTCATTGGTATTGTGCAGTCTGGCATTTCTGAAGATACACAATCTGAATGATGTTGAATGATGTTGCTTGTCTGTTTCTTGGTGACAGACTCAGTGACTAAAAAACAATAAGGCCAAATTCAAATGTAATTTGCAAAACACAATAAAACCTGACCAAAACATCTGAACCACTGACAAGTCTAAAATTATCATGTAACAAAACAACATTTTGTTGAAAACCCTTAGGTCATGACATGTATGAAGATGTAACACCTATAGTCTTCATCTCTTAGCAGATCAAACACACGCCTCCATTTTAATCTCTCTATCCAGTGGGACAAGGTGTCATACCATATGTGAAAAAAAAAATGGGTCAAGGAACACAACTAAGAGCCCAAGGCTCAGACTTGACCTACAAACTCCCAGAATACCAGTCTAATAGTGTCTGTATATTCATAAAAGTTAGAGTTGTAGTTGACTTAATACTGTGGGACTTTTATGTTTTCCAACTTTCAACTTCTATAAATTCTCCATACACCCTTTTATTCTGTTCCATACTCTTCTCCAGAAATACTCTACAGCAGGAATTATTATCCAGTATTTATAATTTATACTGTGGTTGTTAAGGACTTACACTGTCATCTTATAACTGATAGGATAAGTCTGGTTGGCATCACTTAGATTAATGCAGAGTCCAACCATTATAGCACAGATGGAGAGACATTGAGACAAAAAAAAAGATTCTAACGTTTTATCAGAATATAAATACATTTTTGATCAAAATCTTAAGATTAAGGAAAAAAATACTAGTATTTGCCCTTCATGCATTTGGAATGTGACCAAGTGGTAAGTTGAGTTTCAAAATGCAAAAAAAACAAAAACAAAAAACAAACAGGAGTATTAGTAAAAAAAATAGCATCAACAAACAAAATGCTAAAATAGTAGTGAGTGTGTGGTGAAGATGGCTCCATCAAAGGCATCCGTCTAATGGAACTGACATCTGTTTTTGTAAACCACCTTTACTGTTATTATTTCAATTGAACATGCAAGATGTAGTATCTCGGACACACTTCCTTTAGTTAGGTGTTGTGAAGTTCATTGCTGTCCTTTTGAAAGACCCAGTCATCACTGCAGGGAAGAGGACCACAGAGTCAAGAGCAATGCCTGCTGCAACATCTCATAGCCAGCAGTGGTTTGGCACCTCTGCACAACCATTGTTGTGCAGGGGTGCCCTCTTCGTTATTTTGCATTTTATAGCTTAACTTACAACTTACTAGTTATGATCCACAAGCACAAAATAAAGTACCTGTAATGTTCCCTTATCTAAAGATGTTCAGGATTATCAAGCTTTGCTTAGTACCAACTGATCATTGTTTAATTTTGAAATTGTTTAAAGTGGTCAGTATGACTGGAAAGGCGCCATATAAGTTCAGTCCATTTACATGTATATTTCCTGACAAGGTCCATCTCTTTATGACCAGAGTGAACTCATGTTCTGATGGCTACTTCCAGCAGGATAATGCATTATTTCACAAGGCTCTAGTCGTCTCAAACTGGTTTATAAAAATGCCTCACCCTACAGGTTTGTCAGTTTGTCAAACATCCTGCAACTAAAGTCTTTATGTTGCAGTCATCACCAGATAAAGTCTGCATTTACTAACAGTGAAGATGTTTTTTCCTTTCTGCAGACAGATTTGAACACTTTTCAGTCAAGAGAACCTCGAGAACAGAGGCATTAATATTTCCAAATATTTGAAGAACAGTCTAATCGTGCGATACATCTTCCTGCACCAAAAGACAAATTTAAATTAATCATAGATATCATGTTGCTTCCAGAAACCTCCAGGAGGTTATATAATCCAGTCAGTATGCAGCAATGAATATTTAACCATTCACCGGTGGGGATTAGAAAGAGAAGAACAACACACAATAAAATATTCATGAATACTTTTAAATAGACAATCTAAGGAGCATGTAGACATTTAAGCCTGAGCTTTTAGTTTACACAGAAAACCCCTGAAATGTAAAGGTATTCCTATTGAGCAGCCGTTTCTATTATTAGAAGATAGAAGCCTCAGATGAAGCTGACCGTCCAAACTCATTCCTCTGTCCGATCACTACATTAGCGTTTAGAGAAAGACACCAGTGAGAATTAAATTGTCTACCCTGCTTATTCTTTGCCAGCTATTCTAGATAAACAATGCATCTTTCCGCAAAGGGAGCTTCACTGGGTAAAGTGATAAAATAAATAGAAAGTAACAGCACTCAGCCTCTTTCCACTGAGCTGCTTTCCTGCTATTCCCGCCATGTCTGCTGTGGGGCTCTGTCGCACAGCAAATAACTCTCCTTCCTCTCTCTTTCTCCTCGCTTCACCTCCTTTTCCTTCTCTGTCTTTTCCACCACCCCTTTCTTTTTTCGACCATCTCTCTCTGTGAGACCTTTCCCTTCTGTCTCAGTCATGCAAGTCCTTCACGTCACTCTTAACCTTGCCTACAGATCGGACTTTCTGCCAACCTCACCATGAAAAATGAAAGGCTGTGTTAGGAATGTAATATATTTACAAGTTTTTATACCACTGACAATTCTGGTTTGGATTTTATTGCAGTGGATAAATTTTAACTCTTCACAAGATAACCTGTTGCAACACTAAGTAGCCAGATAAAGTATATAGGTGTTGATGAACTCTATAATTGGATAGTAACAGAGAAGATTTGCATTAAAATCCCCTAGTGTCTTGCCTGGCCTTAAGGTGTTGTGTCACAATATCGTAGAAAACGGTGCAGTGCTAAGAGGACTTAAGTTTTAATTACCCTATTAACTGCATAAGATTGACTGTATATCGGGCTTGTCTTTTGTGTAAAAGCAGGCTGTGGAATTAACAGAGGGCTGCATTAATCCCCTCCTATTTTCCACATCAGCACTGGCGCATCTGAAAAACATGGTCCATTCAGGTGTTAATTACATAAAGTTCACTGTTCTGTGTGGTTGTGTGTGGGTGAGAGAGAGAGAGAAATAGAGGGAGAGAAAGAGAGAGAGAGAAAAGGAGGGGGGGCATTTGTTTTCTAGACGACATCAGAAACACATTAATCAATTAGTCTGAGGTGATAAACACACAGAGCACACCATCACGTTTCACATGGGACTCCTGGGTTTCAAGGTTGCTTCTGTCCACTGACAAGCATGCAGTCCTGTATACACACAGAGGCACAATGTAGTGTAAGCACAGAAACACACACACAGATCTAATTAAAACCATTGTTGTGAATAGATCAGATTCTATTTCAGTGTGGTTAACAGTCCTTCATGGATAAGTAATGAGCTGGTGTCGACAGAGGGAGAGCACCTCAACCCTTAAACTCTCCAGCTATGCTGCTTTGTCATTTGTCATTTTATGATATAATTTATAATCATGAATATGGAGGCAGTATTAAGCTGTTGTTCGGTTTGTCTACTTGTTCATTATTCGGCAAAGATGGACGGATCACAGATTTTGTGGCTAATTTCTGATCACTGATTTTTTAAACTTTTGAGCTGTCAAATCTGATTTTAGCTGATTCCAATTTCATTTTTAAAACAACAAAAAACTTTTTTCAACATCCTTTGTAAGTTGAAATGTTTCGATGTTTTAAAAATAAAATTTGAATAGCAAAAATAAAATAATTATTTCTCACAACAGATACACAGCATCTTTCTTCATCACTGAAAATCCAGAGATACAATAAAATCCTTCTGGTTTTTAGGGACAGAAGCATCTCTACAAATAATAATAAATGCAATATATCCCGTTTACTGTTTTCCAAGATAGAACATACAGATATTCCAAATTCAGTGATTTTCATTTTTCTTCGATAAGATAATTTCAACAAAAACCACAGTTGGGTCTTACGTGAAAAACTGATCAGATTAAAGCTGAAGGTCAAATTCATGCAACATATAGTTCACCCTGTATAAAATCATTTTTCAGTTTGCTTTTCTATCTCATTGTAAATTTAACTCAATAAAATTTACTCTTACAACAAACATAGCAGGTGTTAGTGTACAGAATAGACTATCGCTACGTACAGCTAATGAGCTCATGAAACGGCTATAGGTGTCTTCTTTCAATTTCTTTAATATCACATTCGTTTTTTAGCTAGCTTGTCTTATATTCTTTAGAGCTACAGGGAAAAACTCTCAACCATATGTTCAACCATATGACGGCACTAAGTCTTTGAATAACTCAGCTACAAAAAAAAAAAACATGGACAATGATCATGAAGAGGACAATGAAATTTTTTTGAACCAACTAACAAATCCTGCTGGGAGATGCATCATCTGCTATAGCAACCAAAAATGATCACCAAGCAGACTAATTGATAATAGGTCCAGTAGAACCAGCTAGCACAACATGGCTGCAGAAGGAACCATCCAAGGTGTGTTAGTGATTATAGCCTGAAGAGCAAGGTGTGCTGTGGAGAATGCAGTTCATGATTCAGTTATTCACAGGTCATAAAAAGCGGCCCTCCACTATGTTTATGCACTTTGTGGTGTTGTATTGTAGATCTTTATGACTATTGTGCTGAATATCACACAATTGAGATTACAGCAGCAGGATATAGTATGAGTGGTGAACATGCTTGCAAATCAATCAGATAAAAAACAGTTTAGGTTCTGAAGATAATCTTTACCTTAATTACCACTTGTTTTAACCTCAACATCACATTAGCATCCATACTGCAACTCTGACATTTATGGCTGAACCGTTGATAGCACTTCCTCTGAGCTGTGTTTCTCAAGTAAAAATCCATCTGTCTGAAAATGCTCTAGAGTCCACGTCAGAATCTGTAAAAAGTTTAGTGTTTACCAAAGCTCAGGAATCACCCTGAAACTCTGATCTTTGTGTCAGCCCTACTTGTTTACAATTGCTCTTGCCATCATTATGACCTGGTGTAGCATGGAAGGAAGAAAACACAATTCATTCCACCAAAAATCCGTATTCGTACTCGTACTCGTACTCGTCGTCTTCCGCTTATCCCGAACCGGCTCGCGGGGGCAGCAGACTCAGCAGAGACACCCAGACGTCCCTCTCCCCAGACACCTCCTCCAGCTCCTCCGGGGGGAGCCCAAGGCGTTCCCAGGCCAGCCGAGAGACATAGTCCCTCCAGCGTGTCCTGGGCCGTCCCCTGGGCCTCCTCCCGGTGGGACGTGCCTGGAACGCCTCCCGAGGAAGGCGTCCAGGAGGCATCCGTATAGATGCCCGAGCCACCTCAACTGACTCCTCTCGATGTGGAGGAGCAGCGGCTCTACTCCGAGCCCCTCCCGAATGGCCGAGCTCCTCACCCTATCTCTAAGGGAGTGCCCGGCCACCCTACGGAGGAAGCTCATTTCAGCCGCTTGTATCCGGGATCTCGTTCTTTCGGTCATGACCCAAAGTTCATGGCCATAGGTGAGGGTAGGAACGTAGACCGACCGGTAAATCGAGAGCTTCGCTTTTCGGCACAGCTCTCTCTTCACCACAACGGACCGGCACAGCGCCCCCATTACTGCTGCAGCCGCACCGAACCGTCTGTCGATCTCCCGCTCCATTCATCCCTCACTCGTGAACAAGACCCCGAGATACTTGAACTCCTCCACTTGAGGCAGGAACTCCCCTCCAACCTGAAGAGGACAAGCCACCCTTTTCCGGTTGAGTACCATGGCCTCTGACTTGGAGGAGCTGATTTTCATCCCAGCCGCTTCACACTCGGCTGCGAACTGCCCCAGCGCATGCTGTAGGTCTTGGCTAGAGGGGGCCAGCAGGACCACGTCATCTGCAAAAAGAAGAGACGAAATCCACTGGTCCCCAAACCAGACCCCCTCCGGCCCTTGGCTGCGTCTAGAAATCCTGTCCATAAAAGTTATGAACAGGACCGGTGACAAAGGGCAGCCCTGCCGGAGTCCAACATGCACCGGGAACAGGTCCGACTTAGTGCCGGCAATGCGGACCCATCTCCTGCTCCGCTCGTACAGGGACCGGATGGCCCCTAATAAAGGGCCCCCGATTCCATACTCCTGGAGCACCCTCCACAAGGCATCACGAGGGACACAGTCGAATGCCTTCTCCAGGTCCACAAAACACATGTGAACCGGTTGGGCAAACTCCCATGAGCCCTCGAATACCCTGTAGAGGGTATAGAGCTGGTCCAGTGTTCCACGGCCGGGACGAAAACCACACTGCTCCTCCTGAAGCCGAGGTTCGACTCTCGGCCAGACTCTCCTCTCCAATACCCTGGCGTAGGCCTTACCAGGGAGGCTGAGGAGTGTGATCCCCCTGTAGTTGGAACACACCCTCCGGTTCCCCTTCTTATGAAGGGGGACCACCACCCCGGTCTGCCAGTCCAGAGGTACTGTCCCCAACCGCCATGCAATGTTGAAGAGGCGTGTCAACCATGACAGCCCCACAACATCCAGAGATTTGGGGTCACACGGGGGGAATCTCACCCCCCCCGAAGCCTTGCCACCGCAGAGCTTTTTAAACCACCTCGGTGACTTCAGCCTGGGTGATGAAAGAGTCCAAACCCCCGAGTCCCAGCCTCTGTTTCCCACCAGGGGAAGCGTGATGGCAGGATTGAGGAAAACCTCGAAGTACTCCTTTCCCACCGCCCGATAATGTCCCAAGTCGAGGTCAGCAGCCTCCCACTCCCACTAAAAAACAGTGTTGGCGAAGCACTGCTTCGAGGCGCCGGAGGTTTGCCAGAATCGCTTCGAGGCCGACCGGTAGTCCTTCTCCATGGCCTCACCCCAAAACTCCTCCCAGGCCCGATTTTTTTGTTTTGCCACAGCCCGGGGCCGCAGCACGCTTGGCCTCATGGTACCCGTCAGCCGCCCGGGAGTCCCACAAGCCAACCACAGCCGATAGGACTCCTTCTTCAGCTTGACGGCATCCCCTTACTGCCCGGTGTCCACCACCGGGTCTGGGTTGCCGCCGCGACAGGCCCCGCAGACCTTACGGCCGCAGCTACGGGCAGCAGCATCAAAAAAAGATGCGGGAGAAAATGGTCCCCTCGGACTCTATGTCTCCCAACATCCCCGGAAATCTGGTCAAAGCTCCCCGGAGGTGGGAGTTGAATACATCCCTGGCCCAGGGCTCCACCAGGCGTTCCCAGCAGACCCTCACTATGCGCTTGGGCCTGCCAAGTCTGTCCGGCTTTCTCCTCCTCCAGCTGATCCAACTCACCACCAGGTGGTGATCAGTGGACAGCTCAGCCCCTCTCTTCACCCGAGTGTCCAAAACATGCGGCCGAAGGTCTGATGATACGACAACAAAGTCGATCATTGACCTCCTGCCTAGGGTGTCCTGGTGCCAAGTGCACTGATGGACACCCTTATGCTTGAACATGGTGTTCATTATGAACAATCCGTGACTAGCACAGAAGTCCAATAACAAAAAACCACTCGGATTCAGATCGGGGAGGCCATTCCTCCCGATCACCCTCCCGATGACCCTCTCATCCACCGGGGTAAACCCCAACACGAGACGGCTGAGCTGGGGGGCAACAAGCAAACCCACCCCAGCCCGCCGCCTCTCCCCGTGGGCCACTCCAGAGTAGAAGAGAGTCCAGCTCCTCTCAAGGAGATGGGTTCCAGAGCCTACGCTGTGCGTGGAGGCGAGCCCGACTATTTCTAGTCGATATCTCTCGACCTCCCGCACAAGCTTAGGCTCCTTCCCTCCCAGCGAGGTAACATTCCACGTCCCTAGAGCCAGCCTAAGCATCCGGGGATTGGGCCGCTGAGCAACCCGGCCACCAGGCGCTCTCCGACCCCAGGCCTGGCTCCACGGTGGGACCCCGGCTCTGCCGTACCGGGCGACGTCACGTGCCTCGATTTAATGGTCGTCACGAAGGATTCTTGAAGCTCTTTGTCTGACCCATCACCTAGACCCTGTTTGCCATGGGAGACCCTACCAGGGGCATTTAAGCCCCCAGACAACATAGCCTCTAGGATCATTTGAACACTCAAACCCCTCCACCACGTTAAGGTGGCGGTTCAAGGAGTGGCCACCAAAAATCCCTCACTTATTAATTTTATTTATATATATTTTTTCATTTTATTAATTTCGTTGTCATTCATTTTTATCTTGAGATTATCATTTGAACAAAATCTTTGTAATAATTTTGGGGAAGTTTAGTTTTTTTTCGCAGTCGTGACCCTTGACGTAACTTCCTCCTTCGCCACACCGTTCATGACCGCTAATTCTTAATATATGTTTAATAAAGAAAATAGCAATTGTAGTACTGTCAAAAAGGAAATTCTTCTCTAACCGTTTAATATTATTGAGATAAAAGTTTTGTCTCTCCACTGTCGCTACATGCATGCTCAGTTTGAGGGACTGCTGCAAAGTTAACGCCAGTGACTGTCCACTGTCGCTATATGCTCACCCAGGAGGAGTGACTGCTACAAGTCACTGACTGGATGCAATCTGCTGGGTTTCCTTAGAAAGAATAACTTTTTAACCAATTTGAATAAATAACTAACTCTGACTGCACTGTTCGATAGTTAGGATTAATTGGAATGTATGTACCTGACTTGAAATCTGTATGATTCTGTATGATTCTGTATGATGGCCTTGGATGGGTGTCGGCGTTGTTTGGTCCTGGGTGGTTCTGGCCCGATTTCTGGTTCCTTGTCTTAGGTTCCGGTTGCTGATGCCGGTCCCTTTTCTGTCTAGGGGAGGGGGTTTTCGGAGGGGTCCCGCATGGTTCAAGTGAGCGGGGGGGCCCGGGGGGTTGGTTTGGGGGGGTGGACCGGTCTTGGCTTCCGGGGGGGTTTTGGGGGTTTTGGCTCTGTGGGCTCTCTTGCCTTTTTGGGGGGGCCCTCGGGAGGGGCCTCCTTGCGGGGCTGCTTCTGGCAGGGGTATGGGTGTTGGGGCAGGCGGGGACCTGGATGCTGCGGATCTTCTTTTTTTTGGGGGTGCGCTTTCAATGGGGACTTTGTTTTTGGGGGGCTGGGGGGGGGCACTTGCGCAGTGTGAATTTTGTGTGCAGCTTTTGCTCTGGGTGCTCTTTGGGGCTTTCTTCCGTCCTCCGCTGTATTGTGTGCTGTGGTGTTGGGGCGGTGGTCCTGTGCGGGGGCGGCTTCCTGACCTCCGGGCGGGTGGTGGGGCCCAGGGCGGGCGTCGCGGGGCTCTGCGCTTGCGTCGGACTTCTGGGCCCCCGGTAGGGGGTTGGGGTTTGCCGTTTGCTGGATCTTTCCTGGGGGTTTCTGTGTGCTCGGGGTTAGGGGGTCTTCCCCATGCCCCTATGGGGCCCACAGAAGGGAGTGGGTGGTGATGCTGTGGCGCTGGCTTGGGGGATCTGCCGGTCCGGCTGGCTCTATTGTTTCTGCCTTGGCTGACCTGGATTTTTGGTGGGTCCTGCGTCTCTGGATGGGGGTGGCCTCCTTGCTGCGTGCGCTGGGGGCCCCCTTCGGCTTGCTGGGCCGGGGGTCTTTCCCCTTTGGGGCAGGGGGTAGGGGGTGGGGTGGCCATCGGGGGTCTGCTTGACTGCCCGGCTGGCCCGGTGGTCTCGGTTTTCGCCTGACTATGGGGGGGGAGTGCATGTACCTATCCTGGCCTGGAGCTTGCTTTTAGGTAGGGCTGCTGGTTTAGGATCGGGCGCGGTTTTGGTGGCAGCCTCGGTGTTGGAGTGGGGTATGTGTTTTTTTTTGGGCCCTGCTTGCCTGGTTGTGGCTGTGGTCTGGTGCCCGGGCTCCGGGACTGGGCACCCCTTGTTGGCTGGGGCCCCCGGGTTCGGGGGGGGCCCCGGGGCCGTGTTTTGGTCATGGGCCCTCCTTTGCGGGGGCGTATTCTGGTTTTGCGCTGGGCTTGTTGGTCTGCTCCCTTTTTTGGATTGGGGCCGTACTCTTGGCCGCTTGGGCGCTTTTTGGCTGGCCCCTTTCTGTTGGAGGTCGGGGGGCTACTTCGGGCGGCGGATGGGTAACGGGGCCTGGGGATCGGGGTCTGAGGGTGTGGGGGGTTTACGGGGGGGGGGGGGGGGGGGGGGGGGGGTGGGGGGGTGGGGGGGTTGGGGGGGGGTGGCTGGTGGGCCCCCGGTTTTCAGTTGGGGTTCTCGGGGCCTGTAACCCTGTCACCCTGTCCCCTAGCCTGCCCGGGGGAAAAAATGGGGGGCCCTATGCCTCCGTCCCTTTTTTTGGGGGATTTTGGCCCACGGGGGTGCCTATTGGGGTCAGCCGGGGAGCTGGGCCACCCTAGGAGGCTTTTGGCCCCCCATCCTTCCCCCCCCCCCCCGGGAAACCCCTTTCCCCTCCGCCAGCCCCCATCACATTACCACTCATGGACGGCCTTGGGGTTCGCAGGGGGCACCATTGGAGTGCCGCAAGGGTTTTCCATCTCTGCGGCCCCATGGCAGCCTGTTCCCCAATTTTACTGTACAACTTAGACACTCTCCCCTTAAAAACTTTTTTCACAACATTCACATTTAGGGCCTTGGGGGGTGGCCGCACTCCATGGCATCAAGAGGGAGGATTATCCTCGTATCCTAACCCTGGGGGCCTGGGGCCCCCTTTTAAGGGTTTTGCATTTAGACATTGGGGGGTTAGAGTGCGGGGGGGGGCAGACCCTCTTCCCCACCGTTCTTTTTAAACCACAATAAAACAACACGCATCAACAAAACTTTTTGAGCTGGCGGAGGCAGGCTTGGGGCCCTTTACACCCCCTGTTTGCTACTTCCCATCTGTGGTCGGGGGGCCGGGAGGGGGGAATGGGCCCTCTAGGGGGTTCCCCTGGGATTCCCTTTGGGGCAGGTCTTGGGGGTGCCCTGCTGCTGGGGGGGCGTTTCGGCTCTCTTTCAGGATCGCTTGGGGTTTCCCTTGGATCTCGGCCCCCTGGCTTTGGGCCCTGGTCTGCCGGCTTTTTTGGGGGGGGGCCGGGCTCCGGAGGGGGGAAATTAGCCGGCATTGATTGGGATGTGGCCCCGCTCGGATGGAGGGGCTGGCGGCTGGACTACTTGGTGGGCCGTGGTGCGCCATGCGGGGGTGTGGGTGGCCGGGGGGCTGGGGGCACCCCGGGGGTTTTTTGGGGGGGGGTTGGCCGGGTGCCCCGGGGAAAACTGGTGCGGCCCCCCCCGGGGCCTTCTTCCACTGCTTCTGTGGTTCTGGCCCATGGTTGGGGCGCCGGGCTGCAGTTCCTGGGCGGGTTTGGGGGGGGCGGGGAGCGCGTTCTTGTGACTGCACCGGGGCCCGGGTTGGTGGGCTGTGTGGTTTGGAGGGGGGTTTTTTGGGCCCTTGTATGGCCCAGGTACCCGGTTAGTGCATGTTCCCCCCTCGTGGAAATGTGGGCTGGGGTGCTGGCGCTGTCCTGGGGGGGTTGGGGGGCTTGGTGGTGGGCTGCTCTGCTGGCTGACATGTGTGGGGGGGGGCCCCCCGGCGGTGGGTGGGGGGGTTTTTTTTCGGGGTCGGGAGGGGGTTCTGCAGCTGGTTGGGGGTGGAGGGGTTGTATCCACTTCGGGGATATGGAAACCGCCGGCGTTTGGAATCGGCTTTTGGGTGGCGATGGTGGAGCTGAGCTTGGATAGTGTTTCTTTCCCTGGGCAGTTGCAGTGGCAGGGAATGTTGAAGAATGTTTTTTTTGTGGCTGAGTTGGGGCATTGTGGGGGGGGTGGTGGGGACACTGACCCGGGGATCGGGTGGGTGAGGCTGTCCCGTCATGCTGCGGGGGGGGGTCCTGTTTTTGGGGGTGCGGTGCTCGGCGGGGTCTGCCCTGTTGCGCCAGTGGGGGGGGGTGGTGTTGCGCGGGGCCCCTTTCCTTGCTGTTGCGGCGCACTGTGTGGTGGGGGGGAGCGGGATGCGGCGGGGGTGCCTCAGGGCCGAGGGGTTGTAGAGCTTGCGCTGGGGGGGTGTGACCTCATCGGCCCTCTCGGCTATAGAGTTCACCTTGGGGGTGGTGCCCCTTGGGGGGGTTTGGGGGGGATTCCCGGGGCGTTTGGGTTTTGGGGGGTGTTGGTTTGATATCGGTGTCCCTGTTGGGGGTGGCCCTGTGGCGAGTTTTCATGTTGGGGTTCACTGGGGGTTGGGGAGACTCATGGGGTCGGGTTTTGAGCTCTTGGGGGGGCCGGGACTGCTCCGTCCTGGGGCGGGCTCTGGTTTTGGGGGGCGGGCTTGGGCCATGTGGAAACCCCTCTTTTGTACATAGCCCCCTCTCCCCGGAGGTGGAGGGGGTTGGTGGGGACTGGTTCGGGGCGGGGGGGGGCCGAGACCAACCCCGGGGTTGGGGCCCGTTCTGCTTGTCTCTGCCCCGGGGGAAAAGGGGACCACCTCCTTTTGGTCCGGGGTGGTTGCCCTAGGGGCTGCCGGCGCCCGGAACCTTGGAGTATAAAAATTGCAAGGGGAGTGTGAGTGAGGTTAGGACGTCCATTGTTTTTTTGCTTTACGTTGGGAGCGAGTGTTTTTATGTGGGGTGGATGAGGGTGGGAGTGGGTGACTGTGACTGTGAGTGCCTGTTTTTTTTTGTGACAGGTTGGGTCTTGGACTGCTCCCCTCCTGGATCAGCTTAGGCCCCCCCCAAAATTTATTGGGGGGGCCTATTTCCCCCCCGCCACCCTGCCTGCCGGGGGGTTTGGGTCCTTCCCGCTGGTGTACTTTGGTTCTCGGTGTCCGGGGCTGGGATGCTTCGGTTTTGTGCTGGCTCACTCCCGGTGGCTGCCTGCCGGGGCCCCTGGGCCCCTGGGCTCTGTCGGGCTTCTGTCTTGGGGGGGGGTCCCGGGGGTTTTGGGTCTCCCGGGTTCATGGCTGGATCTGCCCCCCCGGGGTGGAACGGCTGCCGGGGGGGTCTGTGGGCTCGTCGCTGCGGTTTCCCTGGGGCTTCTGCACTGTCGCTGCTGGGTGGCTCCCCCTGGGACTCTCCACTGCTCTTCTCTGGGGGGGGTTCGGTAGTCCCGGCGGTGGTTTTCCTGGGGGTTCCTGTGCCTTTGGGGGGCCTTTGGATGTCTGTTGCTCGGATCTCCTCAGTGTCCCCCCGGGGACCACGGGGCAGGTCGGTGGGTCCTCACACCTCGCTATTGCATATTTCTGTGGAGAAACCTTGTATACAAAGCGCATCCCACAGGTGTTGATAGATACACAGATGATCTATATTGGGGGGCACTTCTCCAAACCCAAGTACATTTTTACAATCATAAATACCGGGTGTTATTTTGCGTATAAGCAAGCAGGGTGTAAAACTTTTTTTTCTATTCATCCTTCTTTCCCCTCCTCCACTCTCTCCTCCCTTTTTTCCCCTCTTTTCCCTTTTTGCCCCATCTCTCTCTTTGTCAAGCTTCTGTTTTCCTTTTCATTTCAGTCTCCGTGTCCGTAACAATTGAAATATTCCCAAAGAAGTTCATAATAAAGTTTCTTTTATAAATATCAAGCAGAGCCTTAAAGCAAAAGCTGTGATGCTCCGCTTGTGAAAGTAAATCTGTTGGGCAATTTCTTGGCACTCAGACAACAATTCTGAGCGCTACTCTGCTGGACAGGACACGGTTAGAAAAAAAAAAAAAAAAAAAAAGAAATCTGTATGATTCGACTGAATTGGCTTTGTGAAGTGCCTTGAGACGACATGTGTTGTGAATTGGCACTATATAAATAAAACTGAATTGAATTGAACTGAATTTAATTTTGTAGTTAATAAAAAACTAAATCTTTAAGGGAATATTGGCACTGTTATTAGTAAAAGCAAAATCCTAATAGTTGTAAACTAAAAAACTAATAGTCATGACTAATAATTATACAAATTCTCTACCTCATTCAAAAAAAGCATAGCAATCATATACTTACAACCTCATAACATAGTCAAATTACTAAATCTCTCCCATAGAACTGATTTAGCCTGTCTGCTTTTGTTGTCTGCAGCCTACTGAATCAGCTGTAATTAAGTGTAATTTCCCAGCAGTCATTTTCCAATGGCTGTATAGGGAAAATGCATTAGGACTTCAGAATCATTGTGAACTTAAAAAGGTCTGATGTTGCCATTATTACAGATTTAGAAAGCAACAGCTGTTATAGTGGGGGAAAAAATCACGTACAGATATATAACATATGCTGATATGCCACAAATTTACAGGAAGTGGAGTGAATAACACCAGATCCTCTCCTTACAATGTAAAACGTTGTTTGAAACCTAAATTGTTCGTGAATTTTGCTAACACTTTTGTGATGTTTCTTAAAGTTGCTTGAGACAAAACGTAAACCTAAATGGCTGCAGATGCACAAAGTAATGCATCCAGCCGCCCTAAATAAACTGCTCAGAAAATTTCCCTTTTTCAAAACATCATTGACAAATCAGCGCACATAGCTGCAGTTACTAAGATTGAGATTGAAGCCCAAGTTCTATTTAATTGTTTCATCTTCAATTGTTTGGGTTTTTCAATGGTGATACATACACACAAGCTTAGTGTATGTCACATGTATTTCAATAAAAAAAGCTGATCTCATCGCATGCTTAGGGTCTAGAGCGGTGGTTTCGTTTTAAGGATTAGTTTTAAGAGTCCTTGACAAAACATAACTCCCAATACCTAAGCTTGAGCTACCATCTGTTGTTTTGATTGGCACACTCCCAGTGACTGCATAGGAAGCTGCATTTTTGGGCTGCCGATGTCTAAAAATCTAACCTGTTTTCATGTGAGTAAATCTATCTATTATAACCTATTATATCTGTTATTGGGTATTAAGCATATGATTGCTATGCTTTATGCTTTTCTTTATATGTATAGCTGATATTAACAATAATCTAGGTTGTCCCTAACAATCTAATTTGTTTTTATTTTTTAAAAAGATGTTGACAGTGAAAGCGAGACCATGTCGGTAGCCGCAGTTCCCAGTCTATCTGTGTTATGTGACCTGATCTGTATGTTGTGCTGGCCAGACAAAGGTCTTTCTAGAGGAGAGAAAAGGACTGCTCACAACTTGGTATATTCCATTTTAAATTAATGATTTCAGAGTACCTGACAAAACCTAACTCCTGATACTTGTTTGAAGTGTTCTGCCTACAGTGATTTGTTTTGTGCCTCACACTCCAAGCGATGCTGTAATTTTCATGTGTGACTTAAAAGGTAATTATCTAGGTTTCGTCTAACAAGTTTAGACAAGGTGTGGGTTTTCAGCCTACACAAAGAGAACCACTGTGACCGAGAGACTGTATTGACTGCTGAGGTTTCTTGTCTGTCTATGTCATGTGACCTGCTCTGTGCTCAAACAGTTTTCCCTGCGGAGGAGCGCTGCAGAGAGCAGCTGAAATTTTTTATTGTGGTTTTAACTTCACACAATTCATTGTAACTGCATCGATATATGTTTACAGCTGAATTATTAATTAGTCATATCTAAAAAGAGGATAAATTTGGGGCTCGTAGAAAACACTAACATTAACTTGGAATTTCAACAAACTGCTCTAGATGAAAACATTGTCATAAGAAGAAAGACATAAGAAGAAAGTGTAGAAGCACACAGAATATCCATTGCTCTCAGCAAAAACAGAAAGGGGAGACTAGAGCATCCTGAATCTCATAGTTGAGTTAGTTAAGTGGCGCACAATCACAACATTGATGTAGACCATCTAATAGCCGTAGGATGCAGTGTGTTATCTTATTGCACATACAGGGCAGTGATTTTTATCGTGCTAGATCGGGACTTGGCTAAAGCCTCTCCACAGATGGGCTGTGTGCTCTACTGCTGCTCCAATGCCGTGCAAACTATGTTTTATTTTTAAATCTTGCAGTTATTTCTGTAGCTTGTCTTGTATTTGCATAATGTTTTAATTTGATGAGAAGCCAGAAAATGGTGTGGTCAATGGCAACATCTATAAAATCGCTTTTGCATTTTTACAAACAATTGTAGAGACACTTTACAAGGTTATTATATATATGATACTGAAAGGTCAGCAGAGTAGTTGCTGCTTCTGAAAAACATAAAATGAAAACTGAAAAGTTGTAATGACCAAGAGTTGGATGGGAAGAATAGAAAGCCATATAGAGAATGCATGACCGTTCAAATTTTATTTAACATCATTCACAAAAAAAATACCAGGCAGA
>JAHHUM010001288.1:0-57068 GCA_036173005.1 Crenichthys baileyi
TGCCCTTTTTTGAAATTTCCCGCCAGGCTTCAGAGCTCATCAAAAGCACTGAAACGGGCTCTGGGAAACTCATAATGATATTCTTATTGCCTCAAAAAGGACTTGTGTCTGTACTTGTCCCTCTTAGATCTCATTTGTTTGCTTTTGATACAGTCAAACTATAATATTCCCCAAAAAAAGGGCTGGAAAAATGCTGTAGGGATCGGGGGAACAGCGCTAGGCGGGTTTTAAATTTTATCTGTCTGCCCGTTCCCCGTTTGTTCGGGAAATAAAAATAAATCTTTAAACTCCAGGGTTAATTGTGGAGTCCCAAAGGGGTTTCAGTAGGGGGCCCAAATTCTCTTTACTACATAATGTTTCCCAAATTTAGGTCAAATTACGGGCAGCATGGATAATTTTTTTAAACTGTTACCTGATGATACTCGGGTTTTACTTACCCCATTAAATCCTGAGGGAACCCAACCAGTTTAATAACTACAGCATGTCTGGAAATTAAAATTTTGGGATGAATTTTTTGTTTCAAAATTTTCAAAACCAAAGAAAAAACTTTTCTTTCTTTGGACCCGGATTCTTTTAAAAAAAAGAAAATTGCTTTTTTTTCCAATCATTTAAACCTGGGGCAAAAAATTTGGACCCCCCCGAAATAAGAAAAAAACCCTTGTGTTTTTTTTAAATCGGGACATTCATTTTAACCCCATTTTAAAAACGGGTTTTTCTAGGTTTTCCTTTTTTAAACCCCCAAACATTGCCAAAACAAAAATATCCTACCCCGGAGGGGACGTTGAAAAACTAGTCCATGCATTTGTTACTTAAAGGCTAAACCTATTTTTTAAATTTTTTACTACCCCTTCCAAAAATGCATTTTAAAAAGCCTTCGCTGATTCAAAATGCTGCAAAAGAGTTCTGATGAAAATTAAAAAGAGAGATCATATTTCTCTAAATTTTAAAAAACTTCTTTCATTTGGCTCCCTTTTAAATCCAGAATAGAATTTAAAAATTTTCCTCGCATATAAACCCTTAAAGATCTAGCTCCAACCAATACATCGATATCTGATTGTTCCATATGTTCCCAACCAGGGGACTTTGTTCTCAGACTGCAGGTTTTCGGGGGTTTATAGAGTCTCTAAAGTGGGTGGGAGGGGAGATCTTTTAGTTATCCGTCCTTCCTGTGGAACCCCGGGTCCCGGTTTTTGGGCCCCTGAGGCCCCGGGCCCCTGTTTTTTTTTAAGGCTAGGCTTACAAAAAATTTTCCCCCATTTTATAAAGCTTATTGTTAAATGGCTTTTTGAGGGAGGCCCGCCTTTTTTTTTTCCCTTTTCCCTCCCCTCAAAACAAAGGAAATGCCCAAAGGGGCTACAAACCATTTAAAAATTTTTTCTTTTCCTTCCCTAGAAATAACTCCTGGATCAGTTTCTTCTTTGTTCTCTTTTTGTCTCTGCCCGTTCTCTCTAACCCCCCTCCCCACGTTGGCAGATGGGCCGGGTCACCCTGGGGCCTGGGTTTTTTGGTTCTGCTGGGGGTTTTTTTCCCGGGTTTAAAAAGGGGTATTTTTCCTCTCCACTGTCCCCTACATGCAAAGCCAGTATGAGGGGTTTTTGCAAAGTCCAAAGCCCTTTACTGTCCACTGTCTCCCACATGCTCCCTCCCGGGGGGGAATTGGGGTGGCAAGTCACTGACTGGTTTTTTTAAACGCTGGGTTTTCCCTTTTCCCTTTGACAGAAAAACTTTTTCTAAATTTTAAAAAACCCCGAAACCCGACTGCACTGTTTTCCCAATTTTTGAAATTTAAATTTTGTATGGAACCTGACTTTTTGGGAAATGCCTTGAGGGGCAACATGTGTTTTTGAATTTGGGGGTATATAAGTAAAACCCGAACTGAATTGAATTTAATTTGATACTGTTGATCAAACATCTTTTAATCCCCTTTACAAAAATGGGGGGGATTTAAAAAATGGAGAAATTGGGGCTGGGTTTTTTCATACCTTCAAGGGCAGAAGTTTTCCCCTGTTTCCTTTATACCTACCAAAAAACAAGTTCGCCGAAATATTTTTTACATTTTTACTTCTGTAGAGCCCCTTTTTTGGAGCATTTCAAATTTTCAACATAAATAAACCCTTACATTCCCAAATTTTTTAAAATTTTGGGATATAACTCCATATTAAATAAATAATTCAAAAAGTGAAATTAAACCCCCAGATAAAATTTTTAAATCGTTTTTTTTTTGGCACATATTTTTCCCAAATACAGAAATACATAGCTGTATCCCTCAAATTTTCAATTAAAAAAAAATTGCACAAACCCTTTCAAACCACAGGGAAAATTTTTTTTTGGGGTGTTTTCCCTAAATTAATTTTTTCAAAACACTCATTTTTTTGAAAAGAGACAAAAACGAACCTAAAATGTACTTTGGAAACAGTTTGAGAAAAAATAATATGTACATTAAAAAAAACTATTTACAGAATTTTAAATTAAATCTCTAAGTGTCCCGATACCTATGAGCACACATATACAGGGGTTTGGGCCAATGAAACTGAAACACCTGTCTTTTTTAAAATTGTGGGGGTTTTTTATGGCTAAATTTGGACCAGCCTGGTAGCCACCCTTCACTGATTTTAAACCCCTCAAGACTGTGGGGGAGATGGTGGTGGACTTTTGGGGAAAACACCACCTCCATTACCCCCCCCTCACCATCCTCAACAACACCGTGTCGGTTTGTGGATCACTTCGGGGTCCTTAGGAAACCCCATCTCTGAGGACCTAGATGGTTTTCACACATAGAATTTGTTCGAAAAAAGGCCCAGCAGAGACTGTACTTCCTGAGGCCCAACTTAAAAAGGGAAAACCTTTCCACAGGATTTGCGGGTCATTTTCCCAAACCCCTTGCCATCATTCAGTTTTCCCCTTTCTCATCCATCTCAGTGTGGTTCGGTTCATCCAAAAGAACGGACGGGCCCCAGAACCCTGCAACGAATAATCAGGGCACTGCAGAGAGAAATCATCAGGCTGACCTTTCCCCTCCATCCAGGACTTTAACAGGTAAAGGGTCAGGAAAAAAGAGCCGCTAAAATCTCTGCAGACCCCAATACACCCTGAAAACAAAAAACTTTTTTAGATTTTCGGGCCTTAAAGGGCGACGCTACAGAGCCCTGTTCAAAAAAAACCAGCCGCCACAGAGACAGTTTTTTTCCCCTCAGCTTTTTTCTCTTTTGAACATTAAATAAAATACAAAAAAAACAGCATACATTTTGTTGCAAATGCAACTTTTTATTTTTTTATATATGTGTATATTGGGGTACATTGTAAATATGTATATTCTGTAGTGCAAAAAAAAAAAAACCCCAAAAAGGCAAAGTTTACCGGAGTAAAATTTTCCTTGTTTGAAAGTGTACAAATTTTGGCAAAAAAGCTGATTCTGATTCTGATTCTGATTCTGATTCTGATTGCACTTGCACCAGTAAGAGCAGAGTGTGAAGGTTAAATTAGGGGGGAAAGAGAAACGTTTTGCTTAAAAAATTTATTTAATTGCACACTAAATTATGAGTGACATACCAGAGTTCAAAAGAGGACAAAATTGTTGGTGCACGTCTTGCTGGCGCATCTGTGACCCAAGACAGCAAGTCTTTGTGATGTATCAAGAGCCACGGTTTTTCCAGGTAATGTCAGCACCCCCAGAAGGACGAACCACATCCAAAAGGATTAACTGTGGACGCAAGAGGGAAGCTGTCTGAAAGGGATGTTCGAGTGCAAACCCGGATTGTATCCAAAAAAATAAAAACGGCTCCCCAATCACGGCAGAATTAAATGTGCACCTTTACTCCCTGTTTCCCCAGAACTGTCCGTCGGGACTTTCCACAGGGTCAAATACAACGCCCCGGGCTGCTATAGCCAAACCTTTTATCACTCGTGCCATTGCCAAACGTTCGGTTTTCAATGGTGGCAAGGGGAAGGGGCAAAATCTTTGGCGTGGACCATGTGAAAACATGTATTGTTCTCTGATGAGGTCCACCTTTACTGTTTTCCCCCCTCCGGGGGAAATTACCCCGTGGGGGAAAGGCCCCCAAAAAAGCGTACCCCCAACCCCCTTTTTCATGCCCAAAGGGAAAGCATGGGGGTGGATCAGTGATGGTTTGGGCTGCCATATCATGGCATTCCTTTTGGCCCAAATACTTGTGCTTGATGGGCACGTCACTGCCAAGGACTACCGAACCTTCTTGAGGACCATGTGCAATCCAATGGTTCAAACATTGTATCCTGAAGGGGGTGCCCCGTGTATCAGGATGACAATGCACCAATAACACACAAGCAAGACGGGGTGAAAGATTGGGTTTTTATTTAACATGAAAGTGAAGTTTTAACATCTCCCTGCCCCCGCACAGTCCCCCAGGGTTTTAAATATTATTGAGGGCCCCTTTGGGGGTTTGGAGGAGCGAGTCAGAAAACTTTTTCCCCCCACCAGTATCCTTAGTGACCTTGGGCCCCTATCCTGCAAAAAAAATGGCTTAAAAAAACCCCCACCACTGTTGCAGGGGGAGTCAGGTGTTCCCTAAACCGGCTCAGTTATGGTTGAGGTGCAAACAACCTCCATTTCTGCTTCCTTGGTATGGGGCCCCTGTCTTTTTTTCCCAATGGTTATGGTCATCTGACAGAGAGAGGTATCCCAATCGTTGTGGTTTTTTTGTAAACAGTGGGCCCATCAGTGGGTCTAGATGGCAAAATGTCTAATTTTAAGGCTAGGTTTTTTAAAAACTTTTCCCTTTTTGATAAAGCTTATAGTTAGAGTGGCTTAGTTTCCCTGAACTATCTCTGTAGGTTTTTGCTGCTATAGGCTTGGGGTCTTGGGGGACATAATGACCACTTTCACCCTCTTCGCTACCCTTTCGCTACTTTCTCACACTACTCTTCAATTTTATTATTTTCGTTATTTCACTTTTAAAATTTTTTTTTCTCTCTTTTTTTCTTCCTAGAAGCTACACCTGGCCTGAATCTGGGGTTACCTGTAACACCTTTCTGGAGAGGGGCATCGTCCAAAGCTTCTGCTGGCAACAACTTAATGCTCAACCCCCTAAACCGATGATCCCCCAATGGCCCTGTCTTTCAGTGTTTAGCCACTTTCTCTCCTAGATATAGCTACTGACTGAGCTTTTTGCTGGGACTAACTCTATGTGCTCTCTTCAGACTCTAAAATTGAAAAACTGGCTCAGAGGTTTATCTTTTTTTTCTTTCCCCGGTGAACGCCCCAAAGGAGCTACATCCATTAAAAATTTACCTTTTTTCCCTTCCCATAGAAGTACTCCTGAATCAGTGCTTCTTTTTTTCTTTGTGTCTCTGCTCTTTTCTCTCCCAGCCCCCTGTCGGTCGTGGCAGATGGCCGCTCACACTGAGACGGGGTTTTGCTGGGGTTTTTTTTCCTGTTAAAAAAGGGGAGTTTTTCCTCTCCACTGGGGTTGCTACATGCATGCTCAGTATGAGGGGTTTCTGCAAAAGTCAACGCCAGTGAATGTCCACTGTCCTCTACATGTTCATCCAGGAGGAGTGAAATGCTGCAAGTACTGACTGGATCAATCTGCTGGGGTTCCCCCTTTAGATAGAAAAACTTTTTTATCCAATTTTGGGAAAAAATAAAGAATCTGACTGCAATGTTCAATGATTAAGATTAATTGGGGAATGTATGTACCGTGACCTTTTTGTGAAGTTCCTTGAGACGACATGTGTTTGGGGGATTGGCGCTATTTAAATAAACTGAATTGAATTGAATTGCAGGACCTGTATATGTCCCCCCCCAAGACGAACCCTGCTGTATTTGGGCCCAAAAAGGGCCCTACACCATACTAAAAAATTTTGTGGTCTAAAACCCCGGTGTTTCAGTTTCATTGTCCAAACCCCCGTATTTTTCATAAGACCATCTTCAAAAAATAAAAAGTTCCCAAAAAAAACGAAAAGGGAAAGTGAAATGCGAGCGAATTTCCCCACCAAAAAACCCCCCAAACTACTGGGAAAAAAAAGACCACTCCCCGGGAAAAAACACCCGGGAAAAAAATGACATCACTTTCCCGGGTTTTTGCGGGCATTGGTGTGAAAGAAAAACCATGTGATAGTTCATCCCCCCAAGTCATCCACCATATTCTGATGTAGGAAGTACACTTTGGACTGGATTTTAATGTTTGTTTTTTTGCAATTTTTACTGGATTTCTGCAACATTTCTGGAAAATAAAAACTGTGCTCTGGGACACGTGGTGAGTAGAATATTTAAGTTGAACTCTTCGGTTTCATTTGCAAAAAAAAGTATTGTGCTAGCTTATTTGGTCGCAATTCTACAGGCGTTTAAAAACAGATATGCAAATGAAAGCGCCGGCGCTCCCGCCGGGCATAAAGAGTTAATACCAGATCCAATTCATCAACTCTTTCCTATGGAGGTCTTCAAGGTTCAATTATCAGCCCTCTCATTTTTTCATTGCATCTTCGCCCTTTAGGGTCAATTTTACAAAAAATCATGGCATCCCTTTGCATTGTTATGCAGATGACTTTCAGATTTATCTCCCTATAAAGCCAAACTGTCCATGCTCCATTTGACCTCTCGTAAAGGTGTAACCTCCTATTGGTGTAACCCTAGATTCAGGTTTCAGGTTCAACACCCAGATCAGCAGAGGTTTGCAGAATAATTTCTGTCAGTTACACCAGGTTGCTAAACTAAAACCTGTCTTGTCAAAACATTATACGGAGATAATAATCCATTCTTTTATCACAACTTGACTAGATTAATACAGTTCACTTCATGCTGGGATCAATCAGGCCTTTCACGCCTTCAGCTGATTCAGAATGCCGTTGCTCTTCTTTTAACCTGTACACACAAACACGAACATACCTCACCTGTTCTGTCTTCTCTCCACTGTATGTGTACTAATAAACAGTTTTCAAATCCTTCTATTGGCGTTTCAATACCTTAATGGTCTTGCTCCTCTGTACCACTCCGACTTGCTTCGGGCTTATGTTTTACCAAGGGCCCTCTTTGTAGTACATTTTCTTCTTTCATTGTTTTTCATTACATTTTATAAAATGCCCATTGAGCTGTTTATTAAATGTGCTTTAGAAATAAAATGGATTTGAAGAAGGCTGAATGGGACTAAGGACCACTTAGCATACAAGAAACCTCACTGTCATTTTGGACACAGACGTAAAACTTTAACGAACACACGGTCTGTTATTAAATAAGAATACTATAATGCTTTTTTTTTTTTTTGCCTGGTCCTGTCTGGCAGAGTAGCACTCAGAACTGTAGAAATATGACAGAAACGAAACGAAAGGGGAAAAAAAAGAAGCACCAAAGAGAGATAGGTGTGGCAAAAAGCAAAAGGGGAGAGAAGGAGAAAAGAATGGAGGAGAGAAAGGATGAAGAGATTACAAGATAACACCCTGCCTGCTTCTACACCTGCAGATACATTCATTTTAACAGTTTTTTTTTAACCAAAAAGTGCACGGAACTTATGAATGCAAGATGTATTTTGTGGTAACTGTGGCTCAATATAGAACATTTGTGTATCTGTTAACACCTGAATCTAAACACCTGTGGGTCTGAGTGTGAGCGTGCTTGTGTATACAAGGTTTGTATACAAAAGAATACTACTATGCTTAAAACATTGCCAGAATAAAAGGTTTCTTGTCAAAACTATACAGATACAAACTAGTGCCAGCTTTTTTTTTCGTAGGTTGGATAATGGTAATTTTTTCTTTACTGGTCTCTGTACAAAAATGAGTCAGACAGCAGCTTATCAAAAACACTCAAGAGGTTAAACACCTGACTGCTTGCTGCAGCAGACAGATGCTATCTCCAACTTTATTGAATGTGTTGGAGGGAACTTGCTACACACTGCTATAGAGCCTTTATGCTTGTTTTTTTTTTTGTATTGACCCTGAACATTCTTACAAATGGGTTAACACAGCGGGTACAGTCAGCTCCAACAGCTATAAAAACAAACATCACCTAACAGAGACAACTCATTCACACATACAGCTGCCTGTAATGCAATGGTCAATATAATTCTAATTTCTGATCTAAACCATTTTCCTTTAAGGAAGACTCCAACAGGGGTTTTTATTTTGTTAAAGCCTTTACTAAAAAAAGAAAAATCTTAATTTTAGAATATCTCTTCATATAACTGTTTAGTTTAAACAAGACAATGTAGGATTTTCACAAAGCTGTTGATAAAAAGTATTTTTTAAACTGACATCCTAGCAAAGGTTTTACTGTTTGACAAGAGTCACGTAAGTTTCTTGAGTGTGTCAGAGAACAGACTGTTTACATTGCTAAACCAAAAAACCATCCCAGAGTATTTTCAATGTTTGAGTGCTTTCACAACTCTGAATGACGTAGTGAGACAGGAAAAAGTTGGTGCCAGGTCCGAACACTTTCTTAGAAAATGGCTGCTCTGTAATAAACAACTGTTTCTGTGATTTTGTCAATTGGCATCACAAATATTAGCATGTTGAAAAGAAATCACACTTGTAACTCTGTTACGTTATTTTCAACAGATGACTCTTTTCCATAGGATCCAATAGCATTTTGTTTGTTTACCTTCTATTGTTGTCTTCACAATCTCAAGACTATTCAGACATGAAACAGAAAAATGTTTCCATCATATGTTTAAACAGCAGTATTCATTCAAAAGACCCCTTCAGATCCGTCACATACACATGTTCCTTATGTCTCAGAGTCGTCTGAAAGGTGTTGATAGGGAATGGTGAGTAGATGTGGAGCTATTCAGGTAACACCTCAGTAGGTAGTCTCAGAGCTGAAATAACCAAGAGTTGAAGGCTGCGACACAAAGTAAAGACAGTAGCAGCAGAACGAGTTTAATGTCAGTCTACTCTGAGAAATACTTTAATTAGTAGAATCCCATACAGGTAATAACATGCTGAGAATGGAGCACAATAGCTTTAGTTTGTAGGAAAGCACTGAATGAATATTTACATTCAGCATGAGAACAGTGACAGAGCTCAGCCTGTTAAAGGGGAATTGGCTGACAGTGCGGCTGAGCTGTAGGCCACACTCCATTGGTTTCACAATCCCACTACATTTTCTGAAAACACATACAGACTTTGATCTTGCTGGACTGCTTTACGTGGTATTTAATGACAGAGTGATCTGTAAAGGGATGTTTATGGTGGAATGAAAATCTGAAAGGGCTACTCAGGCAATGGTAAGTTAAGAATAATCTTCCCCATGGCTTTAGCCTTCAACTCCTTGGAAGTTAGCCTTGGTTTAGGAAATGGTTTTTTTTGTTAATAGAATAAAAAAAACTGAGATTGTGCGTGAGGGCCTTTAAATACACTACTCACGAAAAGTTAGGGATATTAAGCTTTCGGGTAAATTTCAGGATCAACCTAAAATGCACTATAACCTTTACAGGTAAACTTAATGTGACCATCTCCAAACGTTTAAATGCACATGTCCAACTGTTTAATGTTTCAGTACTTTTTGCTGTTCTGTTTTTGGTGTTTGATCCATGAATCGACCAATAAATTTCCTGGTTCAGTCAGAATTGGTATTTAAACAGTCCTCCTCATCATCTTTTGGCATTATGAGACCACCTAACAACTGATCAACAGTACCTTGACATTGCGAGGATTCAAACAGGACGTTCTCAGATAGAAGTGGCCACTGAGCTTATAGTGTCACAGAGTGTCATCAGCAAGTTGCAACAGAGATAAAAAGAGACAAAGTCACAGAAAGCCATAAATGTGGATGTCCCCTGGCCACACCCCACACTGATGACCACTTTGTTGTGAACAGTGCCCTGCGGAGCCGGATGATAAATTCCCCTAAACTCCGGGCACAGTTAAGGGAGGTGAGAGGCACTTAAGTGTCACGTCAGACCATTCAAAACCATTTATATTATACTGGTCTGCGTGCTAGACGACCTGCAAGTGTACCTGACCACACCACCAGGCACAGGCATCATTGTCTTGCATGGGCCAGAGAACATTTATAATGGACGAGGGAACAGTGGGCCTCAGTGCTGGTATGCAATGAAAGTTGATTCACGGTGAGGAGGAATGATGGCTGCCAACGATGTTGGAGACGTCAAGGAAGGTGCTATGCATCACCCACTGCTGTCACCAGTCTAGCCTTTGGTGAGAGCAGGTGTGTGAAGTCAATACAGAACTGCACAAATGTTAGGGTTTGAAAACTTTTGTATTGTTTATTACTCTTCCTTCCCAGGGAGAGGAGTGAGTTATGATACTATCAGCAACATCTGGGGGCTGCTTGTACCAGTCCCTACTCCCTCACTGTTTAAAAGCAAAACACATGCACCCTAACCCTTCTGACCCCACACACACACAGACACACATACAACCCCTAAATGCTTGGAATGTCTGTTGAACTGTGTGTGTCAAACACATATATAAATAAAGAGGGATGGTGCCAACACTTTGTAGTTGCACCGCAGAGTGGGCTACCATCTTGCTGCAAGATTAACAGAGACTCATGTGTCGTTCCTTCTGAGCTTGACTATTTGATAAATTAATATCTCTAACATTGAATTGGTCCTTCGAGCCGGATTTGTAATCTAACTTATCTATCTTTTACAGTGATCTGAGGATCCCGGGGATCACCTGATGCCGAGGAAGCCTACTACTGGAGGTCTGCCCCAGGACGGTGGTCCAAAGGCCCGGTGGGTGAATTCGCATCGGGCCGGTTGATTATTGCTTCACTCGACGCCTGGTGACTCTTGGCGTCCGAAAGAGTCACTGAAGTCAGCTCAGAGGTGAGAAATTGTGTTGTAATAAGTACTTAAAACAGTCGTAGGTAGTGTCTCGCCGTAAGGAGACAGCAATTGGATAGGTATTATTCCGCCGGAAGGGAATAGCGATAAATTAGGTAGGATCCCGCCGTAAGGGGATCAGAAACGACTAGGTAGTTCCGCCGTAAGGGAACTGGATAATTTGGTTGGTAGCATTCCGCCGTAAGGGAATGAAATTAAGTGTTAAATAACAAAAGAGCTCATAAAACAGGTTAGGTTGGCAAGCAACTGTTGAAAGGGACATGAATGGATAGTCAAAACTAATTAAATGAATGTGTTGTGTGTGTTTTGGAGGACTAAGCATTTTGAAAGAATCATAGCAAGATTCTGCTGGTCCTGTGTTTTCTTTTACCTGAATAGAAAGACGTACTGGTGATCTAGGAGATACAGGATGGGTTTCATCCCTGAAAATTAACACCGCTGCGGACTAGCGCAGTAGAAGGGCGTGTTAATGTCCTCTCCTTGATCTCATGCCAGTGAACTTCTGTTCAGGGACATTTATATAGTTTTTAAAAATTAAAATCTAAACATTTAAAATGGGGAAAGAACAAAGCAAATATAAAAACTTAGAAGGAGATGTAAAGTTTATGGAAAATTATGTGAAGGGGGCCGGAGAAATATGTAAACGATGGCATAAAAATAAGAATTTTCAGGTAACTTAATTACCACTGAAATCCTAAAATTACAGGGGGATCTTAAACTGGAGATTATGCATTCAAAAAGATCCAGAGACAGTAAAAAACCTTGCTAGATTATAATTTCAAAGGGGACCTCTCAGTCACTGCGTGCACACAGTTGATAAACAGATTAAAAAAAAAAAAAAGCAAGAGCAGCCTTTAAGTGACAGTTTTCAACAGGTGATGCTCATCCAGAAGGAAGACAGTGGGATTGCAGTGTTCCTAGGAAATGCAGCTCATTCATTAACAATAAATTTTTCTCCTATAAGTGGAAGTTTTGCTGACTAATCATAGGCTGGATCTATGAAACATTATGTGCACAGACCAAATGAACAAGGTTCTGACTGACCTATGAACCTCACTGACCTGACAATGATAACATGACACCCAACAGACAACACTTTTAAGGTGGACCCCACTAAGACCACCTTATTGATTCTTGGTGAATAAAAAAGAATTGAAGCATTCAAAACAGACCTAGTGGAAACAAAAAGGGGTTATGAGGAAACAATGTGCATTTTAAGAATAATAGAAGTCAAATTATGTTCAAATTTTTTGCAAATAAAATTACTCTTACGGAAAAGTAAGTAAGGAGTGTGTGAATGTGTGTGAATGGGAATGACTGATTTCATTGTAATGCATCTTTGAGGGACCTTAAAAGCGCTAATAAAGGTCTGATGTTCTGATGATCATTGCCAAACTTATATCTCAATAAAGTTTTCAGAATCTTTTCTAAAAAAAAAATCATATAAAGATAGCAAAGGTTCTACCTGTATTGACAATGCTGATAAACAGGGTATTTAGACTTTTATGTGGCCAAATGTCTGTATTTTATCTGTCTGTTTTTGTGAAATAAATGTCTGTTTCATGTTACGTAAAAATTAGGGTATATGTGCACAATAGTTAAAGACTACGAGGGCAAGTCTGAATCATAATAATATTAGGTCAGTTCTTTATGGTAAAACAAAAGGATTTTAATGTTGTTTGTTGATGTTTAGACTTTTTCCAGTCAGGTTTAGAATGATTGAATAGACTCAAATTTAACACAAGATGAAATGAACTTTAACAGAATTACTGGACTGGACTGAAATAGAGAAAACTTGAGTTAATTGAAACAAACTTTAGTTACTTGAACTAAATACAAAGCTTACTGAAACTGTACGGTGTATCTATAAAACTGGGTAGGACAAACTAAGATTATAAGATATAATATGCCCTTCATTTTTTGTGTGACCCGGTGGGTAAAATTCACATCGGGCCGGTAGTTATTGCTTCACCTGACCCGGGTGTTTTGGGGGATCCGAAAAAAGTCACAAAAAATAAAACCTCAGGAAAAAAATTGGGTGTTGTAAAAAGACTTAAACGCCCTTTTTAGGTAGTGCCCTCGCCATAAGGATCAGAAATTTGGGAAATAGGTATTATTCCGCCGGAAGCAAATAGCGAAAATTTAAAGGAAAGGATTCCGCCAAAGGGGAAATTCAGAAACGACGGGGAAATTTTTTTCCCCGGGTAAGGGGAACAGGAAAATTTTTGGTTTTGGAAACATTCCGCCGTAAGGGAATAAAATTAAAATTTTTAAAATAACAAAAGGGGGCTCAAAAACGGGTTAAAGGTTGGCTGTAAGCACTGTTGGGAAAAGTGGCTTGTTCAAAGTACTAATTGAATGAATTGTTTTTTTGGTGTTTGGAGGAAACTAAAAGGCTTTTGGAAAATCATGAAAGGGAATTCCTTTTTGGCCCCCGGGTTGTTTTTTTTTACCTTTAATTTTAGAAAAGGACGTTTTGGGGGGTTGGAGATACAGGGGGTTTTTCATAAAATCCCAAAAATTTAAAACTGCGGACAAAACCGCCGGGGTTTTAAAGGGCGGGGTTAATTTTTCCTCTTTCCCTTTTGGGTCTCAGGGCCAGTTAAAACTTCTGTTCAGGACTTTCATATTTTTAAAACTACCAAATTTTTAAGGGGGAAAAGAAAAAAGCAAATAAAATAATTTAAAGGGAAAAGAGGGAAAGTTTATGGAAAATTTAGGTGAAGGGGGCCGGAAAAAATATGAAAACAATGGCATAAAAATAACAATTTTCTGGTTAAATTACCCATTTAAAAATCCTAAAATTACGGGGGATTTTAAACGGGAAAGATTATGCAATAAAAAAGATCCCGAGCAGTAAAAACCTTGCTAATTATAATTTTTCAAAGGGGCCCTCTTCATTTCCCACTGCTGCAAAACAGTTGATAAACGAAAAAAAAAAAAAAAAAAAAAAAAAGGGAGCGGGCCTTTAAAGTGACCTTTTTCCAATTTGATGTCTTTCCAAATAAAAAGACAGTGGGATTGCGGGTTTTTCCCAAAAGGGTTTTTGCGCTCTTTCCCATTAACCCAAAAAAAATTTTTCTCCTATAATTGGGAGGTTTTCCCTGACTAATCCTAGGCCCTGGATCTATGAAACATTATTTTCCCAAAAGAATCTAAATGAACCCAAGGGTTTCTGACTAGACCTAGGTGAACCCCTCACTGACCTGACAATGAATAACATAACACCCAAAACAAAACAACCCTTTTAAGGTGGACCCCACTAAGAACCCCTTAATTGATTTTTTGGGTGAATAAAAAAAAAATTTGAAGCATTCCCAAACCAGACCTAGTGGAAAAAAAAAGGGGGTTTAAAGGAGGAAACAAGTGCATTTTAAGAAAAATAGAAGTCAAATTTTTTTTAAAATTTTTTTTGGCCAAATAAATTACTCTTACGGAAAAAGTAAGTAAGGAGTGTGAAAAATGGGGTGTGAAGGGGAATGACTTGGGGTTTTTAAATTGTAAGGCATCTTTTGGGGGACCTTAAAAAGGCGCTAATAAAGGGGTCTGATTTTTCTGATGATCATTGCCAATTATATCCAATTTTTTTCCCAGAATCTTTTCTAAAAAAAATCTTTAAAAAGATAGCAAAGGTTAAAACCTGTATTGTACAATACTGAAAAAAAGGGTTATTTGGGATTTTTAATGTGGCCAATTTTTTGTTTTTTGTTTTTTTTTATCTGTTTTTTTTTTTGTAAAATTTAAATGTCTTTTTCATGTTACATAAAATTAGGGGTGTATGTGCACAATAGTTAAAGACTACGAGGGCAAGTCTGAATCAAAAATAATATTAGGCCCAATTTCTTTATGGTTTAAAAACCAAAAGGGTTTTTTAAAAATTTTTGTTTTTTTGTTTGATGCTTAGACTTTTTCCCATTCAGGTTTAAAATTTTGATCGATTAACGCCCAAAATTTAACACAAGAAAAATTTTAACTTTCCACATAATTACGGGGGACTGGACTGAAATAGAGAAAACTTGAGTTAATTTAAAACCAAACTTTAGTTACTTGAACTAAATGCAAAGCTTACTGAAACTGTACGGTGTATCTATAAAATTTGGGTAGGACAAACTAAGTTTAAGATATTTTTAATATGCCCTTTTCTTTTTTGTTTTTCATCATTCATATTTTTTTAAATTAAGAAACAAAATCAAGGATTATTTAAAAAAATAGCAACTCCCCAAACAAAAGTGATCTCTTTTTTAAAGGGGAATTAAAAAAAGGACTTGTTTTTAAAAAATAAAACACTAAAAAAAAATAAAGTCCCCAATAAAAAAAATATGATAAAAAAGAATAATAAAAATTTTGGAAAAACCCAGAGGTTTTAAAACCCCTGCAGGAAAACCCAAGACCACATTGCTCTGGCTTTCACTTCTGTTTTTCCAAAAGACCAATAAAACCCTTTTACAAAGGGAATTGGCCATTTTAATTTAACACTCTCCTACCAACAGCAGAAGATGGAGAACCCCGGAAATTCATGTAAAAAACAAAGTTAGAAGCTCTCAAACAAATTCTAAAAAACTCACAAATTTTTTTGGGGTGGATGATTCATCTTTAAAAATGATTTTGGGGGGAAAATTTTAATTTGGGGGTTTATGCTGTAACCCTTAAAACAAAATTAAAAGTTTCACAGGCCCTGCCCCATACATTTTTCAGCACAGGCCGTGCAGAGCTTGTATGCTGTCTCAGAGCCTTTGAATTCCATGAAGGAAAATGCTAACCATCTACACAGACAGCTAATATGTTTCATTTTCTGTTCCCCCATTTTGGGCCCAAAATTTTGGGAAAATAAGGGGGTTAAAACATCATCTGGAACAGAATTCTTTTTAATCTGGTTAACAGAACTATATATAAAAAAAATTTAAAAAAAAACCAATATTGCCAAAAAAATTTTATATATAAATTCTAAAAAACTGCAGCAACAGTGCAACACCCGGGGAATGTGTCAAATAGGGGGAAAAGATACACCTTGTTTAAATCCTGGTTAACCCCCCTTTTCCCTAAAACACCATACATTTTCTGACTATGCAAATTTTTTGAACTTTCATGGTTACAGGGAAAGAAATACTTTTTTAGTGGTTATAGACGCTCTTTCTAAATTGGGTTGAAATATACCCAGCAAAACACTGTGATGCACTCACAGTGACAAAGAGTTTATAAACCCCTTTTTTTCCCACATATGGTTACCCCACAAATCATAAGATTAGATAATGGGGAAATAATGTAATAAACCTGTGCTCTAGAGCATTAGGGTTTTTCAGTTAAAAAAAACATTGTTCTTACCACTGTTGAGAATTAAAATCATGTACTTTCATGATATTATTCAGTTTGCATGTATAACCATAAAACTGAGACAAAACATGTTTTTGTGGGGCCTGAAGGGGAAGGTCAGAGGTCACAGCAGGCTTCAGGTTGGGAAAGGGGTTAATCCCAGGTCAGGATGTTTCCGGGAATTTTTCCTCAGCAGCTGCAAGCAGTAAATGCTCTGTAGGGGCAGTAAAGCAAAAGTGCCGGGATTTTTGGGGCATGGTAAAAATAAAACTAACCACAAGGGGGGCTTGCACTGATTTACAGTGCCAAAACTGTGCATAGGGGGAGGCTCAGTTAGTAAGTTTTTGGGTGAAGGGTTAATAATATGTTTTGGCATCTGTGAGGAGGTAAACAACTTGGGTTTAAGACAGACAGCCATGCTTTGGGGCTAAAACCCAAAACGTCCCCCCAAAAGGGCCTTTGGGTAAATCTTTCTTTTTTTCTCTGTATCATTCTTTTTGTATGGAATATGTTTAGGGAATTATTGGACTTATCAAATTTTAAAAACTTGTTTTTAATTTTAATTTTTCCTGGGGGTCCATCTGTTTTTTTTTCTCATGAACCCCGGGACTGGGGTTTTGAGGGTGTCTTTTTTTTATGGTGGAATTATTGTACCAAAAACACCACCCCCCAATCTGTTTGGGTTGGGTTTGGGAACGAACAAATGGAACAATAAAAAATAGATTAGTGTATGGAAGACCTTTTCCATTGCCCGATCAGAAATGGATGATATAGGAAAAAGAACAGCAGGAAACCCATCTTAGCTGAATGGATGAAAAAAATTTTTTAAAAACAAAGGAAGTACAGATGTCCAGTGGTCTGCCGAAAAATCTCTGCTCCTATTCCACAGAAAAACCTTGAGACCGGGAACCCCCGGGTCCTGTTAAAGACCCCCATAGAAAGGATTGGAGGGGCCCCCTGCTGGAAAGGGCCATACCGAGTTTCCTCCTGACCACCAAAAACCGACAGCTCTAAAAATCGCAGAGAGACCATTCCTGGATCCACAAGAGCCACTGTAAGCCAATATTACCGGGGTTACGGGGAGCGAAACCCCAACCGACCGGGGTAACAGGGGAAAACCCGGCTACAAAGGGGCTGGTGACCCATAGGGCTCCAGCATCTCAAACCCGGTGAAGAGAACCACTGACCTGTGCCCAAACCTTAGCATGGCTTTGGATATTCTAAACAGCATCAACGGGGGGCGTTTTGCGTTTTCGCTGAAAAAACACTTGTTGCACATATATTCCAGATAATATACATTCCCTCAGAAAATTAAGGAGCACTGAATACCCTGCGTAACCTGCAAAAAATTTCCCATGACACACGACCCTCCGACCCCCCATTTTCCTCTTGGGTTGACTGGATGCCCCCAAGGGGGATGGATGGTTGGGTGGGTTTAAAGGATTTTCTTACTCGCTGTAGCAGTATTCCTTGATCCCCTGTGCATCTTGTCAATATATTAATTCCTGCTGAAAAATGTAGGGTTTTAAAAAAGGATAGTATTTTCAGTCGGGGCCACAGTCGCATATGCACCATTGATTCAAGTGGACACCACATTGGACCCAAAAACAGATGACTATGATTACATGTTGTAAATTAATATATTTTCAATGCCTGAGTGTACTCATAGTTGTACTTCATAAAATGACCTTATAGCAGAAAATTGAAAGAAATTACTATTTAAGTGAAATGAGGAAAAGTACAATGATGACATGAACAAGCCTTGTTTTGGTTCTTTTACTTTTGTTACATTGTTTTAATTCTTTTACTTTCATTACATTTTGTTTTCTTGATTTATTACATTGTTTTATTATTATTATACTCTACCATGGTTGGTGGTCGCCAAGGCGGAGGGGCCGTGTGAGTATTTTTCCCATAATATAATCTGCTTTCCGCCTGTGGGTTTTTTCGCTCACACAGAGTGATTTCTTTTACATGTATCTAATCATGACTTTATTCGTGATAAAAAAGGAGGGACTGTTAGGGTTTGAAAACATTTGTATCGTTTATCACTCTTCCTTCCCAGGGAGAGGAGTGAGTTATGCTACTATCAGCAACATCTGGGGGCTGCTTGTACCAGTCCCCACTCTCTCTCTGTTTAAAAGCAAAACACATGCACCTTAACCCTTCTGACCCCCTCCACCAAACACACACACAGACACACACCCCTCCCTTCCCTGAGGACATATGTGGAGCTGCTCAGAATGGCCGGTTGATGAACCTTCCATCGTACTCTCAAGGACAATGGTCTCTGTGACAGTGCTTAATGGACTTACTTGCACACACACACACATGCTCAAGATAAACATATGCACCCCCTCACACCGCCTTCACCGATCCCTAAATCTTTACTTATGTGTGTGTTGCTTACCCCTGCTGAGGTTTTTTTGTACTATTTAGGACTCTAATCTACTAAGAATAGATTCTGAAATATGATTTTTTTTCTCCTATCTTACTTTACCTAAATGTGTGATTTCATTTCTCTTCATAGATTTTTTGTTTTATCAGGATTATCAGCGAAAAACCAAACATTATTAGTAATTTGGACTTTAGCTGCTCTTACACCAATGACCCAGCTTTCTTAGTTAGACTATAATGGACTTTTATTACTTAGTTCAACTTCAGTACCAGTAAAAGCAATATATTATTAGCACATGAAAATGTGGATTAAAGCTGTTTTGTACCAGTGACTCAGCTTCCTTAGTTAGAGTTCAGTGGAATGATGAGACTATCAATATTATCATCTTCTTTTAGCATAAGATGCTTTATTATCCTGTATCATTGTAATGTTGGCCAGAGATTTTTAGATTTCTCAGAAGGATTATCATTTGATTTGTTTTTCTTTGTCTGTATCTGTGTTTATTTTGCGATTGTATTGTAATTATATGTACAGCGCTTTGAGCGTCTCGAGAGTCCACTCTTTGAGAGTCCAGTCTTTCGCCACCTGCGTTCAGCTTTTTGACAGTTCCTTTTTTTCACTTCTGACTGGTGGAGCACCTCTCCACGGAAACATTTTCTTCCCAGAGACGACTTTCACTTTAATTGGAGCAATTGAATCAATGATGTCCGAGATTTTATAATGAAAGTTTTCTACCAGCGTTACAGGGCAAAGTGGAGGTAGAAGAGTAAATCTGGTTAAAGGTTTCATCGGCACAGTCCTTAAAGATGCGTTTTCTTATAATGTCTCTTTGGCAAACTGAGCCATTGGAGATGATGCTTTCAAAAATAACAGAAAAGTGGTCAGATAGGGCAACATCAGTTACAGACACCTTGGAAATGTTTAGACCCTAAGTGATGATCAAGTCCAAAATATGTCCCTGTTTGTGCGTTTGCTGTTTCACATGTTGAATCAAACCTAAAATTTCTAAGAGTGTCACATAGATCTATTGCACTTCTGTCTTCAGGATTGTCCATGTGAACGTTGAAGTCTCCCACAATATTTAAACAGTCATAATCAACACATATCACAAATAAAAGCTCATTAAAATCACTGAAAAAGTTTGTTTTGGACTTAGAAGGCCTGTAAATATTCAAGAACATGGTTCGGACCGGGCTCTTTACCTGGAGAGCCAAATATTCAAAAGAGTCAAATTTGCCCAGAAATACTTTTTTTACAAGAAAATTGTAGTTTGGAGGCGTCGACTCTATCAGAATGGGAGCTTCATTAAATTCATGTAACCATGTTTCTGTTAAAAACATAACATCAAGATCGTGGTTAGTAATGAAGTCATTGATTAAAAATGATTTTCCTGATAGAGATCTAATGTTCAGTCAAGCCAGTTTATATGACATAGTCGCTGATATTAACTCTGTGTCTGGTTGTACCTGAGAGTTTATGGCTTTTTTTGATTGTTTATTACTGTCTCTTATCCTTTTCCTGTCACGTATAAGCACAAAAATTTTACAACTATCTCCTATTAGGGGCCCATGTTTTTCCTGGACATGCTCATTTCCAGTTACCACTGGGGCCCAGACTGTATCACAGTGACGTGACTTGAAGGTCCTGATTACGAGGAGATAGATTATGAGGTGGTGGGGCTCTGGGGTTCTGTGCAGTCTGGGGTGAGGGGGGTTTAACGGGGGGGTCCACTTCTCCTGTGGATGTCGACAGGGAGACCTTTTGTGATGACCTCCCTTTCTCAGCCAACTGGCCGGTTGTCTCTGCTGGAGCTGTTGGAGACAGCTTTATCATTGTTGTTGATACTCCATGTTCTCTGCTGAAGGTCGAAGCTGCTGGATTATTTACTGAATAGAAGAGATTAGATGTGAGACGTCTGGCTCCCGGCTTGTTCAAACAGAAACCATCTTGCTTGAAGAGTTGTCTTTTTTCCCAAAAAATATTGAAGTTGTAGCACAGGTGTTGTAGCACATGTTTTTTTCAACCACTTATTAATCATCAGAAGTCTCGAAAAAATCTCATTTCCACAGAAAATCGGTGCAAAGGGTCTGCTGAGAAGCACCTTGATATTGAGACCTCCAACAATATTCAGCAGAATATTCAGCAGACGAGTCATCCATGTCTCCACCATGTCTCCACGTCATCCATGGCTCCACAGTGTATAATAAGGTTTTCTAGAGACGGGCGCTTTTCTGTGATTGCAAGAATATTCTCTGAGATATCGGACACCACGTTAATGGTACCACTCATAACTTCTGTGTTTTTCTTGTTGCAGAAGTTTTTAATCCCATCCACAGCTGTGTTGCCCACTATTTGGGTTCTTGGTCCGGTGGGTCGCTTTTTCCTCTGGCAATTTAGGAGAAGACTGGTTAGAATGAAGGTTGTCCTCAAAACTTTTATTGTTCTCAGAAGATGGATCAGTTTCCTGGTTTTCATTCTGTAGTGGGGCAAATCTGTTTTGGAGGGGAATTCCATTATTTCCAGCTGTCACTCCTATCTGTTGTTGTGACAGCAGCTCGCTGTCGAAGTCTCCTTTTCCCAGGGGAAACAGGGGCATTTCTCTGTAATTCTGGCCATTCTAATTTATTTAATTGCTGAGATCTTACAGTGAGTCTTCCACCTTGATTTTTTGGGCACGCGCCTCAAACATGCCAGGGGGGTCTGCCGGTAGGTTTATTCGCAGTTTTATGATTGCCGGCTGAGTCGTTGAACTGGCTGTCACTGTTTGGGATCACAGGCAGAGTTGAATCATCGCTGTACCCCATATTCACCTCCACATTCACTTCTAGTCGATGAATTTTCTTCTCCAAAACAGCCAGTTTCTGTAAAAGTTTGTCGAAGTCCTCTGTGGTGAAGGGAGGCATCTTGTGCTGATTAGCTGGTGTCAACTTGTCCTTCTTTCGAGTTTGATTATAAAAAGATTAAAATCCTTTAGAAAAAAAATAAAAAAATAATAATAATCCTTCGGAGTCGCTGGTAAGAAGTAGTTTTAGTTCAATATTTCCGTAATTTTGGCTAAGAGATAAAAAGTTAGGAGTAAAAGAATGCAAGCAAGCAGGGAGCTTAGGAGAAAAGGGTCTGGGCAGGCAGATAGGTGGAAGTTATGTCAATGTATCAATTTCCTGTACTTGCCAGTTGGTTATCAGTTTTTTTCCTTCTAATAAAGATTTTACTACAAACATTTTGTCTTTATGCTGTAGTTATCTGTTATGAGTTTACCTGAAGATAATAAAAATTAAAAAAGTGTTGATCAGTGTTTAGTAGTTATTTGAAATGAATCATGCAGTTGTAAAAACAACAACAAATCTGGCCAGATGCAGGTTGGTAAAAAATTAAATGTAAAGTAATTCTTTAAAATATTTCCTGCTTATGGATCCAGTGCAACTTAAGCAATAAATATTGTTAAATATTGTGGCCGTTTATGATAAACTCCGATCTCTTCAAACATATACTTTACATAATAAAGAATACTGTGAGTCTCCGAAAAGAATAAAAAGTTAAAGGGAGACAAACTTCTAGCTAATTAATTAACAGACCCATTTGTCTTCTATATTGTTAATACCAATTGGCAAATTTGTTGCGAGTTACGTTGAGCAACACAGTTAAGCTGTGCGCGCGCCTATGGTGCTACCAGTCTAGACCAGCTGCCCCGTGTGCGCACCGATGACGGAGGGCGTGCACTACTTTGGACACAGCTCTGTCCTCCTGCCAAAAGCCTGTAGTCCAATATTTTTTTATTAGAGGCGAGGCAGAATGTAGTCTTTGCCTCTGTTGGTCCGTCTGAACCCCAACCATAAAGCATATGCTCATACAGGGGTTGGACAATGAAACTGAAACACCTGGTTTTAGACCACAATAATTTATTAGTATGGTGTAGGGCCTCCTTTTGCGGCCAATACAGCGTCAATTCGTCTTGGGGAATGTCATATACAAGTCCTTTCCCACGGGGTCAGGGGATTTTAAAGCATTCTTCTTGCAGGATAGTGGCCAGGTCACTACGTGATACGGGTGGAGAAAATGTTTCTTGACTCCGCTCCTCCAAACCCCCAAAGGGGGTTTCAATAATATTTAGATCTGGTGACTGTGCAGGCCATGGGATGTTCAACTTCACTTTCATGTTCATCAAACCAATCCTTTTTCACCAGTCTTGCTGTGTGTATTGGTGCATTGTCATCCTGATACAGGGCACCGCCTTCAGGATACAATTTTTGAACCATTGGATGCACATGGTCCTCAAGAATGGTTCGGTAGTCCTTGGCAGTGACGCGCCCATCTAGCATAAGTATTGGGCCAAGGGAATGCCATGATATGGCAGCCCAAACCATCACTGATCCACCCCCATGCTTCACTCTGGGCATGCAACAGTCTGGGTGGATACGCTTCTTTGGGGCTTCTCCACACCGTAACTCTCCCGGATGTGGGGAAAACAGTAAAGTTGGACGCAGAGAACAATACATGTTTCACATTGTCCACAGCCCAAGATTTGCACTCCTTGCACCATTGTAACCGACGTTTGGCATTGGCATGAGTGCCAAAGGTTTAGCTATAGCAGCCCGGCCGTGTATATTGACTCTGTGGAGCTCCCAAGGGGACAGTTTCTGGGGGGAAAACCCAGGAGAGTTGAGGTGCCCCATTTAATTCTCCGTGATTTGGGCAGCCGTGGTTTTATGTTTTTTTGGATACAATCCGGGTTATCACCCAAACCCATCCCTTTCGGCGACAGCTTTCCTCTTGCGTCCACAGTTAATCCTGTTGGATGTGGTTCGTCCTTCTTGGTGGTATGCTGACATTACCCTGGATACCGTGGCTCTTGATACATCACAAAAACTCGCTGTCTTGGTCACAGATGCGCCAGCAAGACGTGCACCAACAATTTTTTTCTTTTGAACTCTGGTATGTCATTCATAATGTTGTGTGCATTTCAATATTTTGAGCAAAACTGTGCTCTTACCCTGCTATATGAACCTTCACACTCTGCACTTACTGGTGCAATGTGCAGTCAATGAAGACTGGCTACCAGGCTGGTCCAATTTAGCCATGAAACCTCCCACACTAAAATGACAGGTGTTTCAGTTTCATTGTCCAGCCCCTGTAGAACAACTTCAAACTCAGGGTTCTTCATACGCAATTGCGCACTCAGAAGTGCCCAAACAAACGGATAGGAGAAATTATCTCATCTGAGGTTGAGATGACAAATTGGCTGCTGTAAATAGCAATGACAAAAATTAACTGTAACAGTCCAGAAAATCAGGAGCAGAACGGAAACAAAGGAAAGAAAATCAGCAACTGGATCATAGTTCAAAATGCAGTGAAATCTAAATCAAATTCATATTTGATTCTCCAAACCAAACTTTATACACCTGTAGCCATGAAAGTGATTTAAAAAAACAGTTAAAACAAGGGGTCCATCTCATTTAGATTTGGCCAGCTCATGGGAGTTTTCTGGGTTTTTCTGTGAGTCCAGAGGCTTGGCTGTATGCTGTGAGTCCAGAGGGTTGGCTGCATGCTGAACTGAACAGAACAGAACTGCAGAACTAGAACAGAATCCGAACTGCTTTTCTCCTGAATTATTCTTTGACGTTCGGTTTCTAGAATTTCCACCGTAAACGGGCTCTGGAAAAAGTTTCCCCACTCCATTATCCAGCACTTCAACTGGTCTGGGACCTTCAGTTGCTGTTTCCATAAGCTGGGCGAATCCATGAGACGACTGAGCAGGTCATTAAGGACTGTGCATCTCTTCTGTTCTTCCCTCGCTTGTTCCAGGAAGAGTAGGGTTGCAGTCCCTGATGACGGCTGCTGGAGTAGATGGCTCAGCAGGAGCCACTGCTGACGTGGATGGCTCCGGCGAAGCCGCTGCTGACGTGGATGGCTCCGGCGAAGCCGCTGTGGGCAGGTTGAGCCCGGCCGGAGTTGCTGCAGCTGGGATAGAGTGTTTGCGGCGAGGGCGACATCGATGTGAGGAGGTGTAGGTGGCCGAGACTGCCGGAGGCAAACCGGAATGCTTCCGACCCGGTATGAGGACAGGAGACATCGGCGTTAGCAGGATTAGTCCGGCTTCCTCCATTTCTTGGAGCAACAGAGGCGAGGGTAAAATCTCCACCTCTTCCCCATGCATTCTCCTTAATTCCTCCTCTTCTCGGCGTAACCGTTTCAGCAGCTCTTGAGCTCTGTCTGCTTGGTCCTTTTGGCTGGTTCCTTCTGTCACGGGGTGGTTTTGGGTCGGACCATAGTGCAGACAAGAGCTCGGAAAAATCATCTTTATAATTCCAGAGTTTATTATAAGGTCAGGAACGAAGCAAAAACACTGCAGGCATGAACCAGAGTCCAAATACAAAACTCACAAAAAAAACACTGCAGGTTCTCCAGGGCAAGGTTTGGCAAAGATTTCCAGGCGAGGCAAAAACAAACAAAGCATAATCAAGGTCATGAACAAGGAGTGACGAACAACAAGGAACCAGCAACAAACAATGACACCAAACCAACTAATATACTGTGGGAGAACAAAGAGCATGTAATCAAAGGAACAAGGAACAGGTGTGACAAGGAGGCAGGGAGGTAGAGGGAAACAGGTGAAACAAATACAGAGGCTGATGAAGAGAGAATAGACTAACAAACAATAAGCAGAAAACACAGACCAAGCAAAACTAGAAACAAAGATAAATAATGAAATGAAGCATAAGAAATTGGAATAACCATGAACTAAAGTAAACAGAGAAACTAGAGGGGACACAGGGACAAATAATAAAAACACAAAAATACCAAAAGAGAAATAAAACTGGAGAATCCAAGGAAGACAAAGAACTAGAATAATTACCATAATAATAATCCATACCAAGTAATAAGAAAACCATAACAGGAAAGAAAGAGCGAGAGGAAGAAACAACACACACACACACACACACACACACACACACACTCTTGTTTTGCTATATGTAGTGAGGACCATGTGTTGACTCCCATTGATTTTCAGTCATTTTCAACCCTTTCTATGCCCTAACCCTGACAATAACCCTAAACCTAACCATTACCAGTGCATGCCTAACCCTAACCTTAACCTAAACTCAATTCACACCTTAGTCGTAAACCTAACTGTTAGCAAAATAGGTCATGAGGACCAGCAAAATGTCCTCACTTTGGTACAAATGGTCCTCAATTTGATGGTGAAATCGGGAAAATGGTTCTCACTGTGATGCCAAGACAGGAACACACACACACACACACACACCACACACACGGAGGCAGGATAGAGAGAACAAAACTACATCAAATAAACTGGAGGAACAAAACTGCTACGGCCAAAATAATAAGATAACTAAAAAGCAAAACACAAAGCCAAACAGAGTCTAAAATGTCAATCCTGACATTGAGTATTGTTTCTACAAATTCATTGTTATATAACATCAACATTTGATTACTAAAAAGGTAAGGGAATTGTCACTGATAACTTTAAAGACAGCCACTTTAAAACAATCCTAATTATCCTTATAAATCTTTTTAATAAAAGCTATGGATAAAACCAATGTGTCAAAATGAATGACATTAAAAAAAAACTAAAAAAAACACCAATTTTCTGTTAATGTTCATGTAAATTCCTCATTTCATATCTCTTTTATGTCTCCTAGGTTTTTTCCTCAGCCTAAATTTCCTAAGATCTGCGTATGAAACGGTGTTCCTCAACATGGAAGGACATTGAGACAAGGTATTTAGAGATGGGTCCAGGTCACTGAATGTCAGAAATAATTTTGTTTTGCTGAAAAAAAAAAAAGTATAATCATTTACTCAACACATGACAGGGTTGTTCTGTAACTCAACTGTAAATCTTCCAACTGGACAACTACACTGAGTCAGACCTGCTGCTGACAGTTTCTATTTTTCTGTCTGATGACAAAGTCAAACTTCTGTTAACATCCTTTGTACGGTTTTGCATAGAAGAACCCAACTTCTCTCCACAGCATGCTTTGTTCTCCTAATGTGCACAAGTGTTTGTTTAGCAGCTTTGAAACAGCTTTGCCACTTGGTATCCATTTGCATAACTCAACAAGCTCTTCTGGCACGACAGTGTGTGAGTAACACACTGTCAACCAGATGAAACGAGCATAGATCCAACTGTTTGGATGGAAACTGGAGCTTACAGAAAGAAGGAGAAACAGAGTGATTGCAGAATAAAAAGAGATGAAGGCCTCGGTTGAATATTAATGCAAAATGGATGTTTCCTTTTCATCCTATCTACAGACCTGTCAGATTATTTTTATGATGCATATTATCTAACATTAGCTAATTATATAAAAAAAACTGGTCATTTTATTGCTTTAAAAATATATGTACTTATGTTACTTTATGAGTATATAAATCTTACAGCTCATTCTATATTCATTGTCAGTCGTGCAGTTTATTCTGATGAACCTGTGAGTGAAAAATGTGTCTAGTCATCTCTGCAACTACAGAGGTACAAAATGCACATTGTGTGCCTTACAAATATTTGCCTTTTCTGTTTTTGCTATTTGTCTATGTTACGTTCCCCAAACGCTGTCTAGGGTTATGGGGCGAAGGTAACAAAAACTGTTCAGGAAAAAAAATAAAAAATATTCAGCAGGAAGGCAAATAATGTAAATATTTATCTATTTGCAAAATAAAATAACATAACAAAAAGAGAACCTGGAAGAAAAGAGGGTGGTTAATACAATACAAAGAAACCAGGGCCTGTATTCTCAAAGATTCTCAGAGTTCTCTTAGAGAGTTCCTAACTCAGCCTAAAAAGGTCCTGCCTAGGACTCCTATCCTAGGAGTGATTCAGCTTGCTGCTAAGAGCGACTGAGCGAGGTGACGAAAGAAATGCCTCTTAGTGGGGAGGTGTGGGTGACCCCGTTGCTTGGTGTGACGCTGCGTTCTAAGAGCTGTGATTGGTTGTTGCAAAAAAATAAAATAAAAAACACAAATGCACTCCTAGTAATCAATGGAGAAAATTGACCGATCACAGAATTTAAACTAGATTAAGGAATGTGTAAATCATGATGATTAAATTAATTGTTGCAGCATCATCATGTTTGAACCTAGCTTATTTACATGCTCATTATGTATACTCGCCATTCTGGTCATTTTCCTACTTCATCCATTTAATTTTAAATGCGGTTACTCAGCAGTCAGCATTTACTGGGATTGCCTTCTCATATAAAGCAGTTTGGTAAAATGACCAAAACACAACGAAGAAAAAAGGTTGACAAATCAAACTGGACAGAGGAGCAGAGCCTGCTGTTGGCACAGCTGGTGGAGAAGAGGAGTGTTGAAAGGTTCATTTGGTCTCAGGATCACAATGCGCTGTTCCCTCTGCTTTCATTCACCAACCTTGAACGTGAGAAGCACTGGTTTTGAGTTTTTCCAATTTTTGCCAATTTTTTTATTTTTGAAAGCATTTTACAGTCAGTTAAATAATTCAGCACTATATTGTTGTTTTATCTGTACTAAATCTTGTTAACTTTTTATTTATGGTTATTAATAATTTTTTTTAATTATTTATGCATCCCTCCTGAAATTACCTTACCAGTTTCCTCTGTCCTGCTGCTGAAACTATTTAATTTCCCCCTAGGTGAATGTTAAAGCTTATCTTATCTCTATATTATAAATTTTATGATTGTTATAGAAGTTTATGTGTCAGTTTACTCGACAATTAAGGGGAGGATCCATGCACGACTGACCCGGGAGCATTTTATTATTTCACTGTTGTTCATTGTATGGAAAATATCTCTCCTTTCTCCTGGGCTTTTCACCATCTTCGTTGCTTAAGACACTTAGTTCACTAAAGGTCCTCATACAAACTGTCTTCAATTCGGCACACTAAAAACACTCGGCAAACCAAGCCTTCACCAAGCTCAACCAACACACATGCTGGTAAATGGCCAACTGGCAATGAGGCCAGCTCCTCTCCCAGCTTTATACTCGGCTCGTCAAGGGCAAAGTGCAATCAGCTGTGCCCTTCTGGCTGCTGGAACCTAACAGCAAGAACAAAACAGAAACTCAGGGGGAGAAGGATCCACTCACACCATGCAGACATTGCTGCATGTAACAGTCTCAGTTAAATTTTTTACATTAACCAGATTTTTTTTTTAATGACAATTCATTTTTTTAAGGGAAAATGCTATCCAAAACTACCTGGTCATACATGAAAATATAACTGTCCTAATTGTTAAATTATGAATTAACTGTGATTAACCACATTTTCTGGTTTAGTGTAACTAGTCACATGCAGGGTGGTTTACTGCTTGACATGCAGAATCATAAATCAGAATCAACAGTGCATCAATGACTCATGCCGGATCCAGAACCACATCTAAAACAATGTATGCCTTCTTTCCCTTAGTTGAAGTCAGTGTTCATGATTCAATAGGAGGAAAAAGACTGAAATAAATGTAATGTACATTACATAGAGAGTTCTAAAGCCAAAAACAAAGCTGACCAACATTTACCAAAAAGATCTTAATGAAGACTTTTGGGAAAATATGAGGACTAATGACTTAAAATTTCTCCTCTTGTTATAGCTTGCAAAAACTAATGGACAGTGGTTCCCAAAGTGGTTTGGCGCCCCCAGTAACGGGATAACAGTATGAAGGACTTAAATGAATGAATGGCCCATTTTTCACAGAGACACATTTTTTAGAAAGATGTATTGATTGCAGTGTTCAACATTTTTTATATAAAAAACAGTTACACATAAAATATTAACACTGTAAAGGTTGTTTTGCTATGTAAAAGAGGTTGTAGCTGTCAGGATCTGTCTGTTAGGTTTTTGTTTGTTTACCTTCTTGGCTCTGCCAGGTGCATTTCTGTTCATTTCGGGTTATTTAGATTCCTTCTGGTTGGTTCTGTTGCTTTCTGAGTTCCGGTGTTAGATATGTTTAGTTATATTCTGATAGATATAATTCTCGACCGAATTCTCTCCATTTGCTGCTTCTCCCTAGTTCCTCTTCTCAGTGTTCTTGCATGTTACCCTGCCTGCGTATGTAGTAAGTTTTTGTCAGTTATTATGAAATCTTGTCGACTCACCATGTGGCTCCCGTCCTCCTGCCTGTGCTGCTCAACCACAAAACATGACAGTAGAATCCTGTCAAAAGATTGGCCTAGCAGACAGAGCTTGGAAGCTGCAACACTGGATCCAGCAACAGGAAGGAGCGATGAGAGGCAGATATGGTTTTGGAAGCTCCAGGCTGGTGCTACCACCACCAGGTTATGAACCGGGTCGAGGACGAACCCCCTCCACTTCCTGTTCCTGTTCAGTAGGGGTTCAAGGATGAACCACCTTCACTTCCTGTTCCAGAGGGGTTCAAGGACGAACCGCCTCCACTTCCTGTTCCAGAGGGGTTCGAGGACAAACCGCCTCAGCCTTTAGAATTGTCATAAAACAGGACTGTAGATTATTTTATTGCAACCTGTAATTTATTGCAGTTTACTTTTAGTTGTTAAATTGTTCAGAAAAGGTTGAGGTATGAAAAAAGTGCAAAGGAGTTTGGAATCAAAATGTGTGTGTGTTTGGTTGTAGAATGTATCTGTGCTGGGGTGGGTGAGCCTAAGGGTTTGACTCTAGCGCAGGCAGATATTATGTACACAGTGACATTGTGTAAAAGATTTATCTTTTCCAGTGGTTATGGTCAATCTGACAGAGCGAGGTATCCCAATCGTTGTGGTTTTTAGTATAACAATGGCCATCAGTGGGCTCTAGATGGACAAACTGTCTACTTTTAAGGCTAGGTTTAAAACTTTCCTTTTTGATAAAGCTTATAGTTAGAGTGGCTTAGGTTATCCTGAGCTATCTCTGTAGTTATGCTGCTATAGGCTTAGGCTGCTGGAGGACATAATGACCACTTTCACCCTCTTCGCTACTTTCTCACGCTACTCTCCAATTTTGTATTTTTTGCTGTTATCTCGGCTTTTAACTTTGTTCTCTCTCTTTTCTCTTCCTAGAAACTCCCCCTGGCCTGACTCTGTGTCTACCTGTAACACCTTTTGGGAGAGGGGAATCCCCCAAGCTTCTGCTGGCAACATTTGGGTGCCCCCCCCTTGCGATGATCCACATGGCCCTGTCTTTCAGTGTTTAAACCCCTTTCTCTCTCCTAGACATAGCTACTGACTGAGCTTTTACTGTGACTAACTCTCTGTGCTCTCTTCAGACTCTAAACTTAAAAACTGGCTCAGGTTTTATCTTTTTCCTTCTTTCTAGGTGAAACGACTAAAGGAGCTACATCCATTAACATTTACTTTTCCTTCCCTAGAAAGTACTCCTGGATCAGTGCTTCTTTGTTCTTTTTGTGTCTCTGTCTGTTCTCTCAAACCCCCAGTCAGTCGTGGCAGATGGCCGCTCCCCACTGAGCCGGTTCTGCTGGAGGTTTCTTCCTTTAAAAGGGATTTTTTCCTCTCCACTGTCACTACATGCATGCTCAGTATGAGGTTTCCCTGAAAGTCAACCCCCAGTGACTGTCCACTGTCTCTACATGTTCATCCGGAGGAGTGAATGCTGCAAGTCACTGACTGGATGCAATCCTGGGGTTTCCTTTCCTTAGATAGAAAAAAATTTTATCCAATTTTAAAAAAAACAGAATCTGGCTGCACTGTTCAATGATTAAGACTAATTGGAATGTATGTACCTGACTTTTGTGAAGTGCCTTGAGACGACATGTGTTGTGAATTGGCGCTATATAAATAAACTGAATTGAATTGAATTGAATTAGATATGAAAGACAGGAATCTGGGATTCCGATGTGATTCGGGAGGAACACAGAGGAGTAGTCTTGAGAGCACAGCAAAACAATAGAGCTTGAGAATGACCATGGACTGGAGCCTGACAAGAGGAGGTCAACTCTGATTAGAGAGGAATGAGAAGACAAAGAACTCAGAGAAAGGTAGTCCTAATTACCACGCTTGGTGAGCAAACAATCTGGAATTTGCCCAGTGGAGGCAGTTCCTCTTTATGCCCCTCCTAATTTGATCGTAACGAGCTGCAATAGAGTGGGTAGAGACAGACAAGCAATCCATACACTAACCTGCACATAGCTCTGTGGATCTGACAAAAAGGGGGTCCAGCAGGAAAAGTTTTGGCAGCCACTGGAATATCATACCAATAGTCAAACATGGTGATGGTAGTATGATAGTCTGGGGTTGCTTTGCTCTAATTTAAATAAACATAAATGCTGCTCTCTACAAGGAAATAATAAACAAGAATATCCAATCAGGTTTTGACCTTAAAATCAAGTATACAGGATCCGCTTTCCTGTCCCTCTTCAAGAGTGAGTAAGGCGTATTGTGTCACTTCCTGTTTTCTCTGTTGCACTAGTGGATTGTTCGGTTAGTCAGGCTCTCTCGATTGGATCTAAATTCTCTTTATAATGACATTTCTGACCTATTCTCACACATAAGCATGTTAAAACACAAATTTTATGTTGCTGCACTTAGGTTTGAGACCTATCTGTGTTTCACAAGGTTTTTCTAGCTGTGGTAAGGGGTTGCTAGCTTAGCGTTAGCTTCAGCAATACTATGGCTAACCGTTCTGTCTCCCCTGTCCATCCACAGGGATGTATGCCACGATCCTGTTTGTTGACTTTGGCTCGGCCTTCAACACTGTCAACCCAGACATCCTCCATCAGAAGCTCACCCAGCTCAAAGTTCCGACCTCCACCTGTCCGTGGATCACCAGCTTCCTGAAGGACCAGCAGCAGCAGGTGAGGCTGGGGAGCATCTTTTCCCACACAAGAACCATCAGCACCGGCGACCCCCAGGGGTGTGTTCTTTCCCCAGTCCTCTTTTTGTATGTGCATTTCATTTCCTCTTGAAATATAGGGTTTTTGACACCCGAAAACAGGCTCAAAAATTATCAGTCCCTCTTCAAACATAGCTTTTCCTGACAGATCTGAAAAATTACTTTTCCTGGTTATATATACTTTATTGCACCAATGTGTTCAAGGAATAAAGTAAGTAAAATCATCCCCTTTATCCAAAAACCTGAGTGTCATGAAGAGACTCACTTTCTAAAACTCGGTTACAGTCGGTCAGTAGACAGAACGTGATACATGTTCAGCCTTTTTTAGGTGTCTAAAATTTGTGGACTCAAATTATTGGGTCTTAAGAAGATACATAAGTGTATGCGCATGTATTAATATACACACATCTAACTATAGGTTTATGTATGTGTTTATGTGTCTGTCTCTCTCTCTCTGTGTGTCTCTCTCTCTCTCTCTCTCTCTCTATGCGGCTCAACAAGCCTGTTTAAAAAAAAACAGCATTGTTTTTATTTCTTTTAAATGCAATGGGTGTATATTATAAAAAGAAATAATTGCAGTGGAGATGTGTTAGCAATCTACACAAATTTATTTTCAATTATGTTTTGGCAGTAAAACCAAAGTTAAACAACAATGCTGCTCCAGCTGTTAACTCTCTTGTAATACATAAAATTGTGGCTGAATGTTAATATAATTCAATGTACTGATGACTATGTGCTTCACAATTATTGTGCAACACACCACATGTCATAACCATCTTCTTTGTAAAGTCCAAACTGCTGTCATTTCTCTGTAGCAGATAGCTCTATCAATTATTCTCTTGACACCTGAAGGTTCCTCACAAATTGATCGTCGGTCATTTCTGGAATAATCGCTTCCCAACAAATTTCTTTTGGACTTGTCCAAACTGTAGCTCTTCACCTTCTAGTGATCTTTAACAATGACTGTAAAGTATATGCAAAACAGCTTAATAAACTTTGAAAATATATAAACATTATTTATGTGTCCGAATAGCAAACTAAACATGCATTGTATAACTACTCGTTTCAGTTACACTCGTGGATGCTGAACATATGGAAATTAAAGTTTTGTACATACCATTGTTCTTGCGCAGTGGACATCTTTTCCGTATTAACTTTAGTGTTTGAATGCTCTCTTTTTGCATTAAAAGGAACATCTGTAGATACAAAAGAAATGTGAGCTGGTCATCAAGCTCTGCCATCTTGCTATTATGCTTTCCGTTAATGTTTTGTAACACCCATTGTTGATGATGCAACCTTGGTTCCCAAAACTTGGTTAAAACCAGAGTAAGAGTAAGTTTCCAACAAGAGTAAGTTTCCAACAAAGTTCAAAAGCACCTGAACCGAACGTGACTTCTTTCAGTGTGTTAGGGTTTGAAAACTTTTGTATTGTTTATCACTCATGTCTGTACAAAGTGCTCTTCCTTCCCACATGCCACAGAAAGGGGGATGGGGAGAGGAGTGAGTTATGCTACTATCAGCAACATCTGGGGGCATGTTGACCAGTCCCCCCTCCCCTCTGTTTTAAAAGCAAAAAACATGCACCCCCAACCCTTTGACCACAAACCCACACACAGACACATATACACCCCTAAATGCCTGAATTGTCTGTTGAACTGTGTGTGTAACCCACATATAAAATAAAGAGAGAGGGTGCCAAATTTGTAGATTTGCACTGCAGTGTGAGCTACCTCTTGCGCAAGAAAATAGAGACTCTGTGTCGTTCCTCTGAGATTCACTTACTTAATATCCCAACATTAACTTGTCCTTCGAGCCGGATATATTTTAAGAATAACTGATTTTGTTTTCTTTGACAGTGACCTAAGGATCCCTGGGACGCCGAGACACCGACGAAGCGCCTCCGCGCAGTCACACATAGGCCTGGTGGCTGAAAGCCCCGGTGTGTAACTTCACATCTGGCCGGTGGCTTTTCGCTTCGCTGCGACAGCCGGGTGAACTCTGGGGATTCAGAATCACCTAGAAGTCGGCTCAGAGGTGAGAGACATTTCATGTTTAACATTAAGAAAAAGGGTTATAATAAGTCGGTTGGTAGTGTCTCGCCGTAAGGGAAGGACAGCAATTGGATAGGTTTATTCCGCCGGAAGGGACAGCGATAAATTAGTATGATCCCGCGTAAGGGGGATCAGAAACGATTTAGGTAGTTCCGCCGTAAAGGGAACGGATAATATTTTGGTTGGGTAGTTTCGCACCGTAAGGGAAATAAATAAAATTAAGTGTAAGAGCTCATAAACATTAAGGCTATAACCATAACATATTGCTGAAGGGACATGATATGTGCGAAAATACTAACTAGTGTGAGGTGCTGATTGTGTGTTTGGAGGACTTAAGCATTGAAGAATCTGCAAGATTCTGCTGGCCCTGTAGTTTTCTTTGCCAGTATCGAAAGACGTATTGGTGATTCGTGGATATAAAGTCGGGTTTAATCCTCAAAAATTTACGAAGCGTGCTGCGTTATTAATTCGCAGTATAAAAGGGCGTTTAATGTCCTCAATCACTTGAATCTAATGCCAGTATGAAAACTTCTAGTCTGGGACATTTATAGTATTGTGAACTAAAATTAAAACATCATGGGGAAACAACAAAGTAAACAAATTAGTTTTAGAAGGGGATGTACAAGTTTATGGAGGAAACTATGTAGAAGTGAGCCAGGTATGATCTGTCATAGATGGAATAAAACAACATGGTTTCTTGGGTAAACAAGATACTAGGAATGTCTTAAAATTACAAGGAGATTTTAAAACTTAGAAATAATGAAAGACCAAAGAAACCAACTAAAAAGGTAACAGAACCAGGTCGAGAATAAATTCTCATACAAATGGCTGGAACTAAAGTAGGTTAAGAAGACTGCAGTGGAAAGATAAGAAGGAGAAGCGAAGAGGATAGGCTGACAGCTGCGGTCTTGGTGTGCCCACATTACAGGAACATTGGGTCGCACCCACAAGTTAGGAGCGTGCAAACCCCTACCGTGCAGCAGCTGCAAGGACACAGATGGAAAGAGATGGAAGGACTGTAGGCATTCCTAACACTCCTATAGAAGCAAGACAAAAATTAAGCATCCGTTTAAAACAAAGAACAGAGCTCTTCTAGTGAGTCCTTGGTCTCCTAATTTCTGGGGGGTCACAAGTGCGTGCGAACTAGGATTAGAAAGAATAAGAATCTACTAATGACGCCCAGCAATATATACCCCAATGCGAAGCTTTAATGGCTCACAAACAGAAATTGTCATCCATCGTGAAAAATTTAGAGGAAGAACACATTAATCCTCTAGTTGAAGTAGCAAATCCAAACGTAGGTGACGCTTATCACCGACAGCCGCCAACTATTCTAGTTATAGGGCCATGGACACAGACACACAGAAACTGCTGCTCTAAAGGGTATCCCACGATACAAAGGAAAGTTGTAAGAGAGTTTTTGGTCAGCTATTACAGAAACTCAGAGGAAGCTTCCATCTTAATGGCAGGAGTGAAATGCTACCAGGTGTTTTACCAAGCTGTTTGGTCATTGCCTGGTGCAGGAGTAGTAGGAGATTTCACTGGGATGCGATGACATGGTGCGACATTAGCACATGATTCACCAGGATTTGTAAGGTACGGCCTTACTCTTACTCTTTAGAAAGAATTCGGGAGTTATATACAGACAGCAGATTATAGGTAAATCGTCATAATGCAAACCGAAGGTTGAAGACCTCACGAAATTTTTTGAGATACGGATGAGACGTGTTTTTAGAGCAAACTCTAGCTATACATATGATCAAAGTCAGATTTTCTCTTTGATTGGTGATTTAATTTCTCCTCCCCTTTGATAAGAAAGAATTCTATTTATACTCTGGAAGGCGGAAAGATTCCGACAGTGGTCAATTGTGGAGTCACAGCGGGTGATTGGGGCAGGTGGGGGGACTTGGTTTTCTGCCTGAAGTCCACAACCATCTCCACTGTCTTTAGAGCGTTGAGCTAAAGGTTGTTCTGGCTGCACCAGTCCAACAGATGGTCCACCTCCCATCTGTACAACAGACATCGTAACCATCAGAGATGAGTCCGATCAGAGTGGTGTCATCTCGCAAACTTCCGAAGCTTGACAGACAGGTGACTGGAGGTGCAGCTGTTGGTGATACAGGGAGAAGAGCAAGGAGATGAGAACCACAGCCTTGGGGGAACCGGTGCTGATGGTCAGGGATGTCCAGAGATGTGCTTCCCCAGCCTCACGGCGCTGCTTTCCTGTCAGACAGGAGTCAGGATCACCTGCAGGTGGAGTCGGGCAACCCTCAGCTGGGATGATCTTTCTCCTGGGAAACAGAGCTGGGGGGACGATGGTGTTGAAGGCAGAGCTAATGCCACAACAGGATCCTGGGCTAGGTTTCCCTGTGGGTCCAGGAGGGGGTCCGGTGATGTCTTTTAGGTGTGGTAGGAGCACAAGCCCGCTCAAAGGAAACTTCATCACCACCAGAGGTCGAGGGCGACGGTCTGAATTCAATTAGACCCTGTGGTCCTTGGCTCTTGGAACAGGGACAGATGATGGATAACTTGAACAGTCTGGCACATGACTTGTCTCCAGTGAGGTGTTAAAAATGTCTGTGAAACTGGAGCCAGCGATCAGCGCAGAATGCTTCAGGCTGGCTGTGAGAAGAATCCGTGTCCAGCAGCTTCTGTGGGTTCTGTCATCCTGAAAGAGTATTTGTTAGACGTCCCTCCTCCTGAATAGACAAGAGCCTTCCCAGCGTGGTAGGGGCTGTGGGGGGGACTTCAGGGTGGGGGTTTGGAAGTGCCCAGGACCCCCTATTGGCAGGTTGGGGAGGAGGGGGTGGAGTGGATTGTGTAGCTGCAGCTGTTGGGGGTGTCGTGGGGATGGTTGCAGGACTGTCCAGTTTTCTTTTCAAATTGGCAGTAGAACTCGCTCAGTAGTACGTTGGCGAGGCGTCGTCGTTGATGGAGTTTGGGGGCTTCGCTTGTCGTTGTTGACTGCCTGAGCCCTTTTCCAGAGCAGACGCAGAGTCGTTGCTGAAAACTTGTTTTGGATGCTTCTCAAGGGGAAAAAAGGTCGTTTGGCCTCTTCACTCCCTTGCCAAACTTGTACTTCGCCTCTCATGTATATGTCTTTTGTCGAATACTTCTGAAGGCCTCTTCCTTATCCAGATCTTACCTTCTGAGTTTGGCTGTTAACCAGGCCTTTGTACATTGTTTGTCACTCACCCTGGGTGCATGATGGGTACACAGCATGGTCCTCACAGAAGCTGATGTAGGTGAAGTCACATAGCCTTCTGTGTACTACTCCAGACTGTTGATAGTAGTCCTGAACACATCCCAGCCTGTACAGCCTAAACACCCCTGGAGATTCTCCACAGCCTCACTGCTCCATTTTCCTTGACGTCCTCACAACAGTTTTGCAGAGCTTTAGTTTCTGCCTGTATGCAGGATCAGGTGGAACCATGATGTGGGTCGTATTGGCCCAGTGCAGCACGTGGGACGGCGTGATAAGCGTCTCTGATGGTGGTGTAAAACAGTGATCCAGAATGTTGTCACTCTCTGGTCGACATTAAATAAACTGTCTATATTTGAGGAGTTTCGTGGGTGAGATTACCTTTGTTAAAGTCGCCACGAAGAGAACTAAGGAGTCCGGTTGGTCCGCTCCACACTCAGTATCTGGTCGGCGAGCACGGCTCTGTGCGACCTGCAGTTAGCTTGCGCGGATGTAAACACCGCGCAGGATGAACGAAGCAAACTCACAGGGGAATAGAAAGGCTATTACAGTGTTATGATGAAGGATACAACAAGGTCCTGGAGAACAGTGCTGGCGATTCACTGTCACGTTGTTGCAGATGGACCACTGTTGAGGTAGAAACAGATTTCTCCCTTTCGCTTTGCCGGAGAGTTCCGTGTCTCTGTCCGCTCTGTAGAGCTGGAATCCTGCCAGCTGCAGCGCAGAGTCCGGTATTAATCCACAGCAGCCACGTCTCTGTGAAGAACAAAACTACACTGCGCTGAATAAAAGTCCCTGTTTTTCCACCACAGTAAGTTGTAGTTTTCCTCAATTTTTGTTGGGAAGTGGAGTGCACGTTAGAGAGAAGTATTCCAGGTAACGGTGTTCGTAGTCCACGCTGGCGAAGACGTACCAGCACCCCAGCTCGTTTCCCTCTCTTCCGGCGTTTCACCGTGAGCAAAGGTGAGCGCACCTTTGACCAGGATGTCCAAAAATTCCAGAGCAGTAGGCAGAACAGTCGTAAATAACTCCTTTGGTGTAGTAGCCCTGATGTTCATGAGTTCTTCTCTGGTGACAGATCTCCGGGTAACATCACAGAAGACCGTTTTAAAGAAAAAACAAAACAAAACAATGCGCACCAACACGCCGAGGCGACCATCTGTGGCGCCATCTTGATCTTCAAGTGCTCTATCTCCCTCATACATCATCAGATCCACTTCAAATGTAGTATACATCATCACTGATCAATGCTGAACACGTTGCCACAGTCAACTGATGACATCATTTTAGCCCCACCCACTAATAAACAAGTGTGCAGCTTCCATCTGGAAGGTCCGATTTCCCCCAAATTTTAAATGCTTCTTGCCAGACGAGAACTGTGTATGTCCGAAGATCATATGACATGTCGCTCACAGTCCCACCTAGTGGCTACGTGTGAAATTGAACGGCGGCCTCATCGGTGGCGTGCAGGCGGTGATGCCAGCTCCCGCGGTCGTTGCACAGGCCGAGTTGCACAAGGCTGCGAGCGCCTTCAATGCTGCTTATTTTGTTTCTATATTACATATAGCATTAAAATGCTTTTAATGAACGCAACACATAGTAAAGAACTACATGGGTATTTGATATTTATGTTTTGTACTTAATTTTATGTAAAATATATACATAAAGAGTTTTTTTGCATGCGGTTCTATTTTATACAGATGATTTAGCTTTAGTTATAAATTTCACCCAGACATACCAGATTTACCAAAAATTTATATATTTAACACTATATTAGGATTAAAATAGCTTGTTCTATGAAATATGGAAATTTTAAAAAGCATAATTTCAACAGCTCTTTTGAACAGCTCTGTGAAGTGAACGGATCCTGAAGATTTGGTTCCCTTCAAAGAGGCATATGTCCATCACTACTTGAATGCAAGTTATATGCATGGACGCATCTAATATGACACAACTGTAGCGAAAGTACAGAGAAAAGGGAGAGCAACTTAAACTTACACGTGGTTTTACAACCCTGAACAGTTTTTTGGTGACTTCATTAACCTTACGTTCTACCAGTGTCGCATGTTGATGACGTATTTGTGGCACCTGCAGCAAGTATTTCTTTTTGAGGCACGTGTCTGACACTTTTAGTCTGATGCCTTTGTCCCTGAGACCTGATAACTTTTTTTCTGAGACCTGATAACTTTTTTCCTTAGCCCTGTGGATGTCCTAAAATGTACATCGCCCAGCTCAAGACACTTCCGGCTCATACCCACATGTATCTCGTGTATTTAGTCTAGTGAAGTCCACATTTATTTTGATTAATGTAGTTGACACAATGCCACTTAGTGAAGTGATGTCTACCTAAACCAGTACAGTTTAACAAATATTTACTGTGGACAGTCCTCCATTCTGAGTAAGTGAGGAGGAACAACAGCCTTTTAAATGGAAAAAACTAGTTCCAACAGAACCTGGGTCAGGATGAGCCATCAGCTGCTGTGTTTGAGTGAAGATTGTAAGGCAGAGGAAGAAAAACAGACAGACTGTGTTACTATGAGCTATAAAAAAACCTGCCTTAGTGACAATATAGCATATAGTCATATTAAACCTTAACCGTTAATATAAATTAAAATGTTTAGTTCTTAGTAATTTAGGCAGACCATTTCAGAGCTTCATCTAAGGCTTAAAAGATGTGTTAATGCCTGTATTTGAGACTTCTAGTTTGTGTTGGAACTTTCTGTTAAACTAAGTCAGAACCCAAAATCAAAACAGAGTTCCACAACATATTATAGTATGTATAGTAAATAGTAAATATTCATTTTCAATAGTAAATATTCAATAGTAAATATTCATTAGAGATTGTGCTTTCTCTGATAGGGAAAGTGCTTTGCTCTTTCAGTGGTTACACATTGTGAAATGTGAAAGCCCAGACAGCAGAGAGGGAAAGCCCTATCAGTAAATTGACTCCAGCAGTATGAGGACATCAAACGGAAGGTGTCGCCTTCCAGCACAGCTGCAAGTCTTTTGGTGAAAGCTGTTTCTACCTATGACAGCATTTGCTTATAAGACTTGGCTATATATATATATATATATATATATATACCCCTCACCAGAATTCTTTGGTAAGCATGGATATCGAGATATCAAAATTCAACAAAAATTGATTTTACATTCCATACAACTCTGAGTGAGCACTCTGTTGCTTTGTAACAAGATACATAGATGTAACAAGAACTCCACTTGCAAACTGGAAGCCTTTATCATGGTTATGGTCTCCTGGCAAATTAAGCACATTGGTCAGTTGGAGGGAGAAAAAATGCAAATTTTTCTGTCCATTAGTCTTAAACTGTAGATTTTCACAGTTCACTTTCCCTTTTGCAGCCAGATTGGAAAGTTTTATTTTCCTCCAATGTAGGCTCCTCCTTAGGGCTGGACTAGGACATCATGATTGATTCGACATGATCTCTGCAGATGATCCTAATTAATAAGTGACTGATCTTGGAAAAAAAGCATACAACTTCTTTCTTTATTTGATGTTGCTGCAGAAGTCAAGGCAACGCCCCCCTCCAGCAGAAGTCAAGGCAACGCCCCCCTCCAACTTTCAATGACTGAAGCTGAGTTGTCCACATGTCGGTGAACGCAGCTGCCTTTTTCTTCTATCCTTTTGAAATGTTTGTCATTTTGTTAAAAAAATAATAAATCCTGTTATTTTATAGAGTAAAGCTATTGAAAATACTTTTCTAGTCAGAATATAAAGTTGTATAAACAAAACAAAAGACTAGTCTATGATAGTTTTTTTCTTTGGTCTTTATACAGTAAGAGTACAATATAACAGCATTTCTCAAAGTCAGTCATTGGTTTTGATATGGGTGTGCCAGCTTTTTGAAAATTGTTTGGGGGTGTAACTGACAGCTCCCTGCAGATTTTTATGGGGTGCCAAATGTAAAAATTCAGCAAAATAAAATTCACTGTCACATTTCTGTTTTTTAGTGCACTTTCTTCACATAGTGAATATTTCTCACATTTATTGGGAAATGCTAAATATAAATCTTAAATCTATACCTAGAAATATATCTAAATCTTAAATCAAAATCTAAAATCTATATCTAAATCTTAAATCTATATCTTAAATATAAATCTTTAATCTAAACATATGTATCTTGAATCTAAATCTTAAATCTAAATATATATCTTAGATTTAAACCTTAAATCTAAATCTGTATGTATAATTCTTCCTAGTCAAAATGAACATTCTACACATCTAAAATGGAGTTTTGACAAAGATTCAGAATGAAAGACTCACCTTCACCGCCTGCTGCTTCCAATGACTCTTCTGTGCGTCTCCCTGCTATCCAATCAGCATCCTGTCCACATGACTCTTCTTCCAATCACCTTCCGACGCCTTGCTTTTCAGGACCTTCAGCCATGTACATCCTCGCTTGTCAGCTGAGCTCATCCCTCCTCCACCCCACCTCCACCATCTTCCTTCCCATCTCCTCCCGGCTTCCTCGCTCCCTGGCCGCCAATCCACCACCAGTGTCGGATCAGGGGCAAGACATCTCTAAATCAAACCTTAAAAGAAAATGTACATCTTAGCTCACGTATCATTAAAACGTTTCTAAATGCCATCCTTTTCCTTGTGAGTCTTTTCAGATTGAAATAACATTCTTCATATCTAAAATGAACATTCCAGGTATCTTATATATAATATAATATAATATATAAGATATATTATAGTAATATAATTCATACTAGTACAAATGACGTCACTTTCCCCATTCATGTGTATTGGGCTTTTACTTCCGGATATCGGAAATGACATTCCTCCTATCTAAAATAAACTTTCTGGATGTCTAAAAATGAATTTCAGATTTCCATAATCCAATAGAGCTTTTGAATGTGATGTCTACAGCGCAATGCATTGTGGGTTCACTGGTGTAAGACGGCATTAGAGGCAGGCATCTAGTTGGAGCAGTGCTGTTTTGATTTAACATTCTAAAAAAATTATACAATGGCAAATGCTGCCATAATCGGTCTTATGACCGGAGAGGAAAATTGATCCCAAATCGAGTGCGTTTTTTCCGTTTTCCAGCGTGGAAGAAACACAATGGTCAGAGCTAATACACCTTGCTGAGGAGTAACATATCAATGAGCATCGTGGTGCCATGACGCGGTTTTACTGGGCCAAATTATGACAGTTTGCTGTGCTTTGACCAGTATGTGCCCCAGTATTGTTTTGAAATTGTAAAATCTAATAGCTTTATGAACCACTTGTGAAACTTGTGCTAAGTAGAACGCAGTATACCTAGGTTGCCTTATGTTAATAAATGGATAACTTAAAGATTCTTTACTGGCCATAATTTTTATTTCAGATATCAAAAAATCAATGACTAAAAGTCATGTAATTTTTCAAGTTTTAGGGAAAAAACTCATATTTAAAATTTTTCGTAAATTCCGCTTCTGCCCCAACTCCAGTTCCAGTAGGTGGCGGTAATGCACCTTAATAGTTGGTTTGCCAGCCGCCATAAAACACAAGAAGAACTTCCGCTTCCTCTCTGTTCATTTGCAAACAGTAATCAGAATCAGAATCAGAATCAGAATCAGCCTTTTTTTCCCAAGTTTGTACATACAAACAAGGAATTTGACTCCGGTACACTTTGCTCTTTGGTTTTTTTTTTGCACTACAGAATATAACCATATTTTAACAATGTACAATTTTCACACATATATAAAAAAAAAGGGTGCTTTTCCCAACAACTGTATGCTGTTGTTTTTATTGTTGTATTTTATTGAATGTTCAACAGAGAAAAAAGCCTGAGGGAAAAAAACTGTCCTCTGGGGGCGGTGGGTTTTTTGTGAAAACAGGGCTCTGTAGCGTCCCCCTGAAGGCAGAACTCTAAACAGTTTTTTGTGCAGGGTGTGTGGGGTCTCCAGAGATTTTAGCACTTTTTTTCCCTGCCCCTAGACCTGTATTATTTCCTGGATGGGGGGAAGGGTCAGCCCGGTGATTCTCTCTGCAGTCCTGATTATTCGTTGCAGTCTGGACCGCCCCTTTTTTTTGTGGATAAAACCGAACCACACGGAGATGGATGAAGACAGGACAGACTGAAAGATGGCAGTGTAGAAGATGACCAGCAGCGCCTGTGGAAGGTTGTACTTCTTAAGTTGCCTCAGGAAAAAGTACAGCCTTTTGCTGAGCCTTTTTCCAACAGTGTCTATGTGTGAAGACCATCTCAGGTCCTCAGAGATGGGGGGTTCCTAAGAACCTGAAGTGATCCACAGCCGACACGGTTTTTGTTGAGGATGGTGGGGGGGGTGTATGGAGGGGGGTTTTTTTCCGAAAGTCCACCACCTCCCCCCCCCCCCCACAGTCCTTTAGTGGGTTTAGCCTCCAGGCAGTTCTGACTACACCAGTGTCACAAGCCGATCCACCTCCAGTCTGTATGCAGACTCATCACCGTCCTGGATCAGTCCAATGACAGTGGTGTCATCTGCAAACTTCAGAAGTTTCAACGGACGAGTCTGCTGAGGTGCAGTCATTTTTTGTGTACAGGGGAAAAAGGGGGAGTGGGGGTATAGAACACACCCCGGGGGGGGCACCAGTATTTTTTGATCTGGTACGGGAGAAGATGCTCCCCAGTCTCACCTGCTGCTGTCGGTCCGTCAGGAAGCTGTTGATCCACTGACAGGTGGAGGCTGGGACGTTGAGCTGGGTGAGCTTCTGGTGGAGGATGTCTGGTTTTGATGGTGTTGAAGGGGCCGAGCTGAAGTCTACAAACAGGATCCTGGCGTAGGTCCCTGGGCGGTCGAGGTGTTGCAGGATGAAGTGTAGACCTAAGTTAACAGCATCATCTGCCGACCTGTTTTGCTCGGTAAGCAAAACTGCAGGGCGTCCAGTAAGGGGCCTGTGATGTCTTTCGGTGCTTCAACACCAGCCCCTCAAAGGGGTTTCATGACCACAGACGTCAGGGCTACAGGCCTGTAGTCATTTAACCTAGGATGGTGGGGTTTTTGGGCACTGGGATGATGGTGGATCGTTTGAAGCAGGAGGGGACCTCACACTTTCCAGTGAATTGTTGAAAAACCGGGTGGAAGGAGCGAGTTGATTTGCACAGGCTTTCAGGCATGATGGGGAGACGTTATCAGGCCCCAGCTTTCTTTGTTTTCATGCGCTGAAAGAGCCTGTTTACATCTTCCTCAGAGGGATCTTTAGTGCAGGCAGAGGATCTGAAGGTAGGGGGTTTTGGGTTGCTTTGCTGGTCGAACCTGTTCCTGAATAGGATGTGGAGGAGTTTTTTTGGGTTTGGGGGTGTGAATGGCTTCTTGTCATGTCTGCCAGTAAAAGCCATTTAGACGGTTGGCCAGGCGAGGACTTGTTCAGGAAGGGGGGGGGGCTTCTGTAGGCAGTCAGGTTTCTCAGACCAGTTCCTACAGCCGAAGTGTCGCCAGTAAAAAGGCTGTTTTTCAGCTTCTCACTATAGCTTCTCTTGGCTGCTTTGATCTCCTTTGTAAGTTTTTTTGGCCTGCCTGTACCGCCCCCAATCTCCCCTGCTGTGAGCTTCTTCCTTGTCCCTGCGCAGATTCCTGAGGTGTGGGGTGAACCATGGTTTGTTGTTCCCAAAAGGGGCAGAAGGTCTTGGTCTGCACACACATGTCCTCACAGAAACTGATGTATGATGTCACCTCCATCAGTTAGTTCGTTTAAATCAGTGGCTGAGGTTTTCAAAAACAGTCCAGTCTGTGCATTCAAAGCAGGCCTGTAGTATCTGCTTCGAATCCTCAGTCCACTTTTTAACAGTGTGAACCGGGGTTTGGAAGCTCTTAGTTTTCTGTCTGTAAGTTGGGATGGGGGGATAAGGCAATGATCCGAAAGTCCCCAAGCAGCCCTGGTAACAGCATGGATGAGTCCCCTTAAAAGCTGTGTAACAGTGGTCCAGTGTGTTTTTGTCTCTGGTGGGGACACTTAATATGCTGTCTGTATTTTGGGGAGCTCATTTGAGAGATCTGCGCTGTTAAAAAAATCTCCCCGTTTATGATGAAAAAAGGTCAGGGGTTTTTTTTCTCCCCGTCTGTAATCAACTCAGCAAGATGTTTTTTTCCGCGGCAGAAGTGCAGCCATGCTGAGGAAAAATATGAGCCGATTATTATGAACGAGGAAAAACCCTCTCGGTGAGTAAAAACGGTTTACAGATTATGGAAAAGACTCCAGATCCCGGCTAAAATGTTTTTCCCCAGCACTTTTATGTCTCTGCCCCAACCTTCATTTATATAAAAGCAGATTCCGCCTCCTCGCTTTTCCCTGATAGCTCCACGCTGCGATCCGCTCTGAACAGCTGGAAAATTCGGTATCAGCAGTGCGCGGTCCGGGAATGTTTTCACTCAGCCATGTCTCGGTGAAGCAGAGAACCGCTGATCTGCGGAGGTCCGAGGTTTTTACCGGTGAGAAGAAGTAGCTCGTCCATCTTGTTTGCTTAGAGAGCGGACATTGCCAGGGGATTGAAGGCAGTGGTGTGCGAAGTCCTCTTTTGCGGAGTTTTCTAAAGGGGCCAGCTCGTTTTTTCCCCTCCGACGCCTCCGGGCAGTATCCCGTAGAGCGCCGCCGACCGGGTTTCCCAAAGCTCAGTGAACCTCGGATGGATGAAAAGATGGTAAAAAATCCCCAAAGAGGACTCTCTGATGTTTAGAAAATTTCCCCTCTACTGAATGAGACCACCGAATTGTGGCCCGAGACCACAGTACTGGGGGGGGGGGGGGGGGGGGGGGGGGGGGGTGGCTCGAAAAACATATAAACACAAAAACTACAAAAACAAAGAGAGAGCGAAGCTCCGAGGCTGCCATCGTCGGCGCCATCTTGATTTAAAGGGCGTTGGTTTTTAATGGCATTGGTGGTGACAGAATCACAAGAAAAGGTAATGAAATTGATTTTATGACCTTTAAGGGAAAATTTATGAGAGAATTTGTAGTGACAGAGAGCATTGATCAATAGACAGTTGTGTCAGAAATCTATCAAAAGCAGAAGTTCCGTCCATGTCTGTTTCCATTTTACCAAGTCCAGAGGGAAAAATACGCCGACAGTGTTAGAAAGCAGGAAAAACGACTTCCTGCGTGAGGTGTTGAGAAAGGTGCCACCCATTATATGTCCAAACATTGCGTCAGAGATCAGTTATGTACATGTAGTCATTTAATTTGATATACGTAAAAACGGTGTTATAGATAGGAATCCACAACGATAGGCGGAAATCCTGGGGGTGACGGAGGGGTTGTGTCCCCCCCCTTCCATAAAGATGTCCCCCCCAATAATCATTGTAAATACAAAAACACTTTTTAAATGATAATATACTCATATTTAATAAAAGCACAGCTAAAGTGATCCATTTTTGATAGTACGTAAAAAAAGTGTCTTAATCATTAAAAGATCACGACACCCCTATCCCACAAAGTGTTTTGGTCCACATGCACATGCTGTTTCCAACGGGAGGGGCTACCGCCTTTTACGCTCGGTAGCTCTGTTTTCAGAGCGGGCCAGACACGCTTGATGAGGAAACTGCACCAATGTGTAAAAGCTAGTTAGTCATTTATACCACCCCTCATTCAAAGAGTGCAAGGTTATAACATAAAAACAGATATTTATCTCACTTTGTCCAAAACCAGCCTCTCCTATCAGCTGCTAGCTAAGCTAATAGCCTAGCCTATGATGGCTAACAAGCTGACACAGTATGTTAGTAGAGGCACTGACAGGACACGAGAAGAGAGCGAGGAGGGAAAAGAGATCACTTAGGACTGAGAGGACAGATTTTTCAAAAACCTCTGTCAGGATGTTATTGTCAGATATAAAACTATTCAAAATTTTGATGGACTAAAGTGTAAATTAGAGCAGGATGCAAATAAATTCTGTTAGATGTAATCATAAAGTTTCAGTTTTCAGTTTATTTATATAGCGCCAATTCACAACACATGTCGTCTCAAGGCACTTCACAAAAGTCAGGTACATGCATTACAATTAATCCAAATCATTGAACAGTGCAGTCAGATTCTGTTATTTATTCAAATTGAATAAAAAGTTTGTCTATCTAAGGAAACCCAGCAGATTGCATCCAGTCAGTGACTTGCAGCATTCACTCCTCCTGGATGAGCATGTAGAGACAGTGGACAGTCACTGGCGTTGCTTTGCAGCAGTCCCTCATACTGAGCATGCATGTAGCGACAGTGGAGAGGAAAAACTCCCTTTTAACAGGAAGAAACCTCCAGCAGAACCAGGCTCAGTGTGAGCGGCCATCTGCCACGACCGACTGGGGGTTAGAGAGAACAGAGCAGAGACACAAAGAGAACAAAGAAGCACTGATCCAGGAGTCCTTTCTATGGGAAGGAAAAGGTAAATGTTAATGGATGTAGCTCCTTTAGTCGTTTCACCTAGAAAGAAAGAACAGATAAACTCTGAGCCAGTTTAATGTTAGAGTCTGAAGAGAGCACATAGAGTTTTTTACAGTAAAAGCTCCGTCAGTAGCTATGCCTAGGAAGAGAAAGGGTTAAACACTGAAAGACGGGCCCATGTGGATCATCGGTAGAGGGTGAGCCCCCAAGTTGTTGCCAGCAGAATCTCGGACGATGCCCCTCTCCAGACAGTTGTCACAGGTAGACACAGAGTCAGGCCAGGTGTAGCTTCTAGGAAAGAGAAGAAGAGGAAAACAAATTTAAAAAAGCTAAAATAACAGCAAATAATCAAAATTGAAGAGTAGTGTGAGAAAGTAGCGAAGGGGGTGAAAGTGGTCATTATGTCCCTCCAGCAGCCTAAGCCTATAGCAGCATAACTACAGAGATAGCTCAGGATAACAAAAGCCACTCTAACTATAAGCTTTATCAAAAAGGAAAGTTTTTAAGCCTAGCCTAAAAGTAGACAGGGTGTCCGCCTCACGGATTAAAAAAGGGGGACTGGTTCCACAGGAGAGGAGCCTGATAACTAAAGGATCTGCCTCCCATTCTACTTCTAGAGACTTTAGGAACCCACCGTAAACCTGCCTTTGAGAACGAAGTGCTCTTTTAGGAAAATATGGAACAATCAGTCTGATGTATGATGGAGCTAAATCATTAAGGGCTTTATATGTGAGGAGGAGAATTTTTAAATTCTATTCTGGATTTAACAGGGAGCCAATGAAGGGGAAGCTAAAGTGGGGGAAATATGACCCTCTTTTTTTTAATTTTCATCAGAACTCTTGCTGCAGCATTTTGAATCAGCTGAAGGCTTTTTAACTGCATTTTGTGGACATCCTGATAGTAAAGAATTACAATAGTCCAGCCTTAAAAGTAACAAATGCATGGACTAGTTTTTCAGCATCAATCCTGGACAGGATATTTCTAATTTTTTGGCAATTTTCCGGAGATGAAAGAAGAAAATCCTGGAAACCTGTTAATATGGGATTTAAATGACATGTCCTGGTCAAAAATAACACCAGGTTTTTTTACTTTATTCGGAGGTCAATTTAATGCCATCCGGTTTAAGTGATTGACTAAAAGGGTTTTTTTTAAGACTCCGGTCCAAAACGACAAATTTGTCTTGTTTAATTTAGAAGCAGAAAATTTAAAGTCATCCAAGTTTTTATGTCTTCAAGACATGCTTGTAGTCTATCTAACTGGTTGGGCTCATCAGGATTTATGGATAAGTAAAGCTGAGTGTCATCAGCGTAACAGTGAAAATTTATTCTATGCTGCCTGATAAATTTTACCTATTGGAAGCATATATATAGTAAAGAGAATTGGCCCAAGTACTGAACCCTGTGGTACTCCACAATTAAACCCTGGAGTTTAAAGATGATTTATCATTTACAGAACAAACTGGAATCTGTCAGACAAATAAGATTTAAACCAGCCTAGTGCTGTTCCCCTGATCCCCAACGCATATTCCAGCCTTTCTAAGAGAATATTATGATCGACTGTATCAAATGCAGCACTGAGATCTAACAGAACCAGTACAGACACAAGTCCATTATCTGAGGCAATAAGAATATCATTTGTGACTTTCAGCAGAGCTGTTTTTGGCTATGATGAGCTCTGAAACCTGACTGAAAACTCTTCAAAAGGTCATTGCTGTGTAAATGCTCACACATTTGATTAGCAACTATTTTCTCAAGAAATTTTAGATAAGAACGGAAAATTGGGAACGGTCTGTAATTTATTAAGTCATCTCGATCAAGCGAAGGTTTTTTTTAAGCAAAGGTTTTTAATTACAGCTACCTTAAAAAGCTTGTGGTACATATCCATTTTACTAAGGATAGATTAATCATATCTAAAAATGGGGCTGGTAATCAGAGGGGAACACTTCCTTAAAAATTTTGGGGGGATTGGGTCTAACATACAAGTTGAAGGGTTTGATAAAAGCTAATATTTTTATAACTCAGGAAGCTCCACAGGACAAAACAGTCCAAACACAGATCAGGTTTCTACAGTTTTTTCAATGTTGTCTCACTTGTTGAGGATGAAGTAATCATCTCTGGGAGATTGTCAAAGATTTTCTTCTTAATAGAATCAATTTTATTTTGGAAGAATCCCATAAAATCATCACTGCTGAGAGCTAAGGAATGGATGGCTCAACAGAGCTATGACTCTGTGTAAGTTTAGCAACTGTACTAAAGAGAAACCTAGGATTATTTTTTTTCTTCTATTAAAGGATGAGAAATAAGCTGTTCTAGCTTGGTGAAGTGTCTTTTTTATACAACAGTAGGCTATTTTTCCAGATTAAGTAGGGAAACCCCTTAGGTGTGTAGAGCGCATTTTCGCTCCAATTTTCTAACATTGTACTTTTTAAAGTACGCAGCTCTGAATTAAACCCGGGAGCCTCTTCCTTTATGAATAATTTTCTTCTTTTTCAAGGGGGGGTGCATTGTCTAATGCACCACGCAATGATGGAAGTAAACTCTGAACAAGAGAATCAATTGTGAAGGAGAAGAAAAAAAAAATTATTGCCCTCCACTGTGTTTTTTTTGGAAATGAGCAAATTAAAAGTGGAACAGATTCTTTAAAGGTTGTTACAGCATCGTCTGATAATGATCTACTATAATGAAATTTTCTTTTAGTGTGGAGTACTCGGTTAAATTAAACTCAAAGGGTTTTTAAAAAATGGTCAGACAGCACAGGGGTGTGGAAAAATATTGTAATGTCTGTACACTCAATGCCAATGTCAGCACAAGGTCCAGAGAATGAAGACAAACGTGGGTAGGTTTGTTAATGTTTTGAGTAAAGCCAATTGAGTCTAAGATACTATTAAAAGGCTATATTTAAGCTATCACTTTCAGTGTCAACATGAATGTTAAAATCCCCACTATAATAACTTTATCTGTATTTAACACTAAATCAGATTAAAAGTTCTGAAAACTGATCTATAAATTGAGAGTAAGGGGCCTGGTGGACGGTACAAGACAACAAACAGAAGTGGTTTTAGTGCTTTGCAATTTGGATGAGGAAAACTGAGGATTAAATATTCAAAAGAGTTGTAGCTATTGATTGGTCTGGGACTAGTCATAAATCGGACTGAAAGATGGTTGCTACTCCTCCTCCTCGCCCAGTATTTCGAGGAATGTGAAAATTTAAATAATTAGTAGGAGTTGACTCTTTTAAAGTAACATAATCCTCTTGCTGCAGCCCGGTTTTCTGTGAGGCAAAATAAATCAATCTGATTGTCAAAAAATCAGGTCACTAACTAGCAAAGTCTTTGAAGAGAGAGATCTTATGTTCAGTAAGCCACTTTTAAATTTGTTTTATTTTTTTTTTTAGTCTGAGTTGTGTTTATGTTTATGAGATTTTCCTGTTTTCCTCTTTTTAGATTTTTTTTTTAATCCATTCAATTTTGGGCCCGTGGGCGAGACACTGTCTAATAGGGTAAGGGTGGGGTAGCAGTACAGAAGCTGCAGAGAGGAGTGTTAAACTACGACCCTGCTTCCTGGTCTGAACCCTGGGTTGTCAGAGGTTTGGAGAACTAATAAATTCGGCCAGATTCCTAGAAAGAAGAGCTGCTCCATCCAAAGATGGACCATTGCTACCTTTCACCTAATACCATTGTGGACATTGCTGGTTGAACATACAAAAACCTGTATAAGGGTAAAATATGGAGTAATAAAGAGCAATGCTATAACTACAAATATTACTTTCAATAACATAATTTTAACATGCTGAAAAATTGCCAAGGAGCAGGAAGGGGGGAGGGAGCCTTTTTTTTTTCACCCCCCCCCCCCCAAGAATTACTCTCTGAAAATTTTTCTGTTTAGTGCCCCCCAAAAATAAAATGGGATTTTTGCCCCTGTCCACAACTAAATTGTTCCTAGCAACAATTGCAGTGTAGATACCTGTAATGACATTTTTACTAGTAAAAATATATTTTTGATGCCAGAAATTATATTGTAGATATCTTACTAGTACAATTTTATTTTTGGATATTCTGAAATTAAGTTTCTGCTGGCAAAAAATTTAATTGAGGACATCTAGAACTACAGTTCTGACTAGTAAAAATGTAATTTTGACTTGGAAGAATACTATTTTAGTGATCTACAAATGGAACAACAGGGAGGAGTGCGCTTTGAATAAACGCCCGTAAACACCCCCTTCCCCTGTTCAGTGTAACGCTGGTGGGAAAACCCCTGCAACACTGACCCCACATACATTGAATAGATGGCTGGCTAAGAGTAGATTTCTCCTGAATGACTCCTCACTTATGTACAGAAGTTAGGTGGAAAAAACTGTTGGACTTACAGAAATTGCTGAGGGTGGTGCATGCGAGAGTGTAGCCTGAAGTGCAGCCCGCACACCTGCCACTACAGCCCACTCGATCTCTTCGGCTTGCAGCAAGACCGCCATGTTGGCTTTTGACTTCACTGTTCTTCTCCCAATCACGAAGCTATGCGCTGGGGGTGAAGATGCAAGTCCAAGATTTAGATTTAGATTTAAGATTTAGATTTAAGATATAAGGTATAGATTTAGATTTTAGGCTTAGATTTAAGATATATATTTAGATGTAAGATTTAGATTTAATATATATATTTAGATATAGATTTAAGATATAGATTTAGATGTAGATTTAAGCTTTAGATTTAAGATTTAGATATAAGATTTAGATATAGATTTAAGATTTAGATATAAGATATATTTCTAGATATAGATTTAAGATTTATATTCAGCATTTCCCAATAAATGTGAGACATATTTACTAAATGTGAAGAAAGTGCACTAAATAACAGAAATGGGACACTGACATTTTTTTTTTGCTGAATTTTTACATTCGGCACTTTTCGGCATTTTTCTTTTATTCGCACCACTTTTTTGCACCACTCCTTTCTCATTTGGCTTTCCATTCTGCCTTCTCTGCCTGACAAAATTGGGAGGCACTCTATGGCAAGTGACCGATTACCAGTTCAGCCCTGCTTCTACTGCCAAGTAAGAATCAATTAGCGAACCGCTTTGAAAGTGAAAGTAAAACATGCTGCTCGTGCTGCAGCAGTTATTTCCGTGTGACACTGTGGCAGCTGTCAACATGTCCTACATTTCAGTCTGTCTGTTTTCATGCCTGCATACATGTCAGGCAGTAATTAGTAATTTCAGTCCACCAACCTGCTCTACTTAAGCTCCCTCCAGCCACAGACACCCTGCTGTGGCCTGATTATCGATAGCAGTTTTGCTAGTAAATGTCCAGTGCTACTTCCTCGCCAATTTTTGATCTCCAAGTCATGACCTTGCTTCTGCCATCTTACTAATTTCTGACTCCACATTTAGCTCTGCTTCTGGACTAACATATGGACATTTTGACCTTCGCACTTGGCTAACACCATGCCTGATCACCTTATTACCTGCCTCTGTGTTTTTTGACCCTCACCTACCTTCTTATATTGTGTCGCCCATCGGCCAGGATTTGTCATTGAATTAGTCATTCTCCACTCTTCTCTCAGCATATTAGCTCACTGTTTTTCATTTTTCATCATTGGTACCTCCCGTTACTCTGTTATACTGCCTGTCGCTCCGTTGCTCTGTTTTCTTCCCCATTGTCCTGTCGGTTTTGCCCATGTTCCATGTCCTGTTCTCTTTGTGGTGTTTTCTGTAAGATTATTAAACCTTTATCATGCTCATCCCATGTTCCTGTCTGCACTTAGGTCCTTCTCTGAATTTACACATCATGACAAGTTTGTGATTTGTAAAACCTTTATTAGAAATTTGGATAAATTTCACTCTGGGCACAGGGAAAGTTACTTTGGCTGACCAAACTGGAAGATTTAATTGAATGAATGAATTTCAGAGGAGGACATTTGAGGCTTCAGTTTCTGCTGAGATCTATTTTGTCCAGTTGCAAAGAGTATTTCATATTATTTTCTAATAATAAAAGCTTTATTTGAATTGGTTTATTCATTTTATATTATATCTGCGATGGACTGGCGACATGTCCAGGGTGTACCCCGCCTCCTGCCCATAGACTGCTGGAGATAGGGACCAGCTTGCCGCGACCCACTATGGAAGAAGTGGTGACTGACTGACTGACTGACAGACAGATTTTACATTATACTTATATACCAGTTATGTGACACTTTTAAAAGGTGTGAATACTTTAAGAGCTTGCAAGATTTGACCGAGAAGTGAATGAGACTGTAAAAGTTCTTCCATGCCACGGGTATTAAGTGAGCAACTAAGGACAAATTCCATTTGTGATATTTACATATCATGGAAGCACCCTAAAACGAAAAGTGTCCCAACATATATATTTTGTCTCTTTGTGTTTGTTTGGATTTATTTTGATCAGTTTTGACCATAGATTTTTCTTTCTCTCCCTACTTTCTATTTTCACTCAGTCCACTCAGCTTTCCCAGCCAGACTCTGTCTTTATCTGCTTGAAAAAAAAATTATAAGAATAACACAACCGGTACACATTTTGCTCTAAGTAGATTAATCCTTTTTTCTTGCATGTAGACGGTTGTCCTTTTGCATGGACTTCCATGTGTTCTACTAGTCCCCGTAGTTCACGACGGACATGCTTCTGAGAACTACATCTAACAGTCCTGCCGCTAACTATATCCATTCTTGGTGGTAGGACTTGCATGACATAAAAATCACTTGCATGACTGTGGCACATTTGTTCTCACATTTTATCATGTATTTCTTGTTATCGAAGTTGAATTTGGTCTGATGGCGTCACAGGTGGTAGCACTATTGACCATATTTTTTCTTAAAACAACATTAAGAGCATTTAAATAGGGACTAAAAGTTTAATATATGTGATCTTGGCACAGAAATGTTGTAAGCGCACATTAAAAAAAAAACAGCCTTGAGTGAATTTCATGTTAGTGTGAAAAAGTTATGGACCAGACAAAATTTGTTCTCGGCTGCTAAAACGCTATGCGATGGAGCTCGGCCAAATGTCTCAGTGTGTATTCTATTGGTCCTTGATGTTACAACATTTTCGTTTCTGGAAGAACAGCTGTAGTTCTTCCTGTTCTGAAATGCAGTCACACTCAAATCCTCAATGACTTTAGGCCAGTTGCTCTAACATAATGAAAATCTTTGAAAAGCTTGTGAGATCAGAGGTATTGCATAATACTGAGCAGCTCTTGAATTCTCTGTAGTTTGCGTACAGGCCCCATAGAGAAGTTGTAGATGCCACAGTCACACATCTTAATAGTTGTGTTCAAAATAATAGCAGTCCAACTAGACTAACAAGATTAATCACTGCTTTTGGTAGAAATCATATCACCCCCTGGCAAATAATTTACTAGTAGGTGTAGCAGAGTCATAGAAAACCAACAGAACCACCATGTATTATATTAATGCTCCTGAGTCTGTGTAACTGAATAATTGATTGAAAGAGGTGTGTTCAAAATAATATCAGTTACTGAGGTCCTTCATTCTGTGAAGAAACAGGAGTCAGTCAGGTGGCCCTTATCAAAGGATTATGCCAGCACATGTTGTACATGCATTTCTCTGTAAAAACCAGAAGAACAGCGTACTTTGATTAGGACGTTGATTGGAGAGAGGAAAGCGCATAAAGAAGTGCAGAAACTGGTAGGCTACTTGGCTAAAATGATCCCCAGTGATTTAGAATGGAAGCAAAACCAAAGAGATGTGAAAACAAAAGACTACCATTGAAATGGATCAAAGAACAGCCAGAATGGCAAAGACTAAGCTAATGGTCAGATCCAGGCTGATCAAACAAGTTCTGAAGTTAAGTACTGTGACGATTAGAAGATGCCTCTGTCAGGCTCATCTATGAGGAAGAAGCCCACCCCAAAGTCTCACTGTTAAAAAATTGCTGAAGAGCAGACAATTTGCCAAAGAACTTGAAGAGAAATGAAGAAACATTTTGAGGACTGATGAAAGTAAGATGTGTTTTTTTGGGTTCAAGATCTGCAGACAGTTTGTCAGACAACCCTCAAATACTGAATTATTTATTACATACAAGCTATCATGAATAAGTTTGCATATATCAGAATACTTAAAGAGGTCACGTTGCCCTATATCAGACAGGAATTGTCATTGAAATGGTTGTTTTGACAAGACAACGACCCCAAACACACCAGTAAAGGAGCACCATCTTGGTTCCAGACCAACAATATTAAAGTTCTGGAGCAGCCAGCCCAATCCCTGGACCTTCATCTGATTGAAAACCTGTTTGGCGACATCAAAAATGTTGTTTTTGAGGCAAAACCAAGAAATGCAGAGGAATTGTGGGATGTTGTCAAATCATTCTGGGCTGGAATACCTGTTCACAGGTGCCAGAAGCCGGTCGACTCCAAGCAACACAGATGTGAAGCAGTTGTCAGAAACAGTGGTCATACAACTAAATATTAGTTTAGTGATTCACAGGAATGATAAATCCTAAAGATGTGCCAGTTTATACAGCTAATATTGGAGTTTGTAAAGAAAAATGCAGACACTGTTATTATGTTAATGGTCTAATATAAATGGCAAATTTTTCTTAGTTTTCTGTAATGTTATTAAAAGGTTAATATATTTACTTCATTGTTTAATTTAGAATATGATGTGCAGTGCTCTTAATGAATGTAAACTAAAATTATTCTATGGATTTTAAGCTTTACTCATGTTTTGAAAGACATTTTTATTTTGAACTGTATGCTTCTTAAGCACTTGTAAGAAAAAAAGGTTTCATGTCAAACTTTTATTTTTTGATTTGTTTCTTCCTTATTTAATTCAATAATAGAATTTCACCGCTCAAGGTGACAGCATGTTGGAGCACCTATGTTGCTTTCATTCTGATTTATTCTTTTTAAAAATTTTAATTTGTCCGTTTCTGGCTGAAACTTTTTTTTTCTGATTATTTTGAATTCTGTGCACCTGGAAGGATTTCTGCTTATACTCTTACTTTTGGACATTTGTCATGATGTGCAACCATAGCAACAATTTACAACCGGGGGCAGCTGATTAATATCTCAAAAGCTCAAATAATGCCTCAGCTACAACCCCGTTTTAAAAGATTCAGCAGCACACATACGTACTCTGTAATCTGTCATTGTTATTGTTGACATCATCATTTCCTGTGGGTTTTAAACTGGTTGGCAGTTGTGATGTTGTGCGCATCCAAAAT